>CAJVPT010000479.1:0-29518 GCA_910592055.1 Acaulospora colombiana
CTGTGTTGTCTCACAAGCTATTAAATAAATAATATTGTTAATAAATTTATTTATATTATTAATAACTGCAATAATTATCACTTGATGGATATGCTTTTCATAATACATCTTTCAACATTTTCTTGTGAGGCCTTCAAAGAACTTTGAATATTTTCGCTGAAAATATTCCTTTGTGTGTCAACAAAAATCTTTAGGATTCATATATATTTTTTCAAAAAAGACTTCTTTTGCATACTCTTAATCATATACTATTATAAAATCCAAAATGTTATTGAAGTTTTTCAAAGATTAAAAAATTAAACCTTACCTTGATAAAATCCTGTTTGGTGATTAAATATTGACTTATGTGAATTTCATTTTCTAGGCAGGTAACCTTATTCTCGATGGCTTTTTGATATTCTAATAACTGATCAATTTTCTTATAAAGACTTTTGTGTGTCTTCAAAAGCTTCTCAATTACTATATTAGAAACTAAATATACAAATTAGTATTTATTTAAATAGTTATATCTTTTTTAATATACCTAAAGATTTTTTGAGCAACCTTCTAGTAAGCGAAGATTCTAGAATATAACTGGAGATCTTAATCACTTCTGAAGTGACTTTGTTTCCATTTCGGCTTGAGGTATTGATCTTTGATCCGGAATATCAGGAGTATTCTTGAGTTTTTTGGAGAACTTCAAAGTATTCTTTTTATCAGAGCTTGAACCTGAAATCATTTGTTGAAACATGTTATACATTTTTTTTCTTTTATTTGACATTAATAAAAAAGAAAAAATTTTAAAGACCTTATATAACACAAATCTCAAGAAGTTATATTATATTATAACTACATGCTACTTTTTATTACCTTTCAAAAATTATTTCATAGCTTTAATAATAAAATAATATTGAAATTATATTAACAAAATTATGACAACTTATAAATTAAATTTTTGATTGACTAAATTAATCAGTATTTTATTGATCAATTTTATTTTAATATATATATTATTATTTTAAATATTTCTGAAATTTTTTGAAATAAAAAATCTTCGAAGTTTTTTATTATTAAAATTAATAAAATTATTTTTATTTTAAAAATTTTTGAAAATTTTTAAAGTTTTTTGGAGAATTTTTCGAAAATTTCCTAATAAAGGTCAAGATTTACACTAACAGCTAAGCCTACATTTTCAAATAGAAAACTATAGAAAAGAAGGATCCCAAAAAAACCCACAAAAAATAATTAAAGAAACAAAATTGATTCTTGTGGATATGAATGTTAAGCCTAGTAAAGAAAAAAAAATTAGATCTAAATCTTATCAAGGTTAAAGTATACTCCAATATTCAATACAATAAGAAAGTAGACATTCCAAAGATATATTGGAGTTTTTAATAATAGAATAGCAAGATCTGGATTTATTTAAGATCATTACTAAATCAAATGACAAGATCTGGACTTACCTAAGATTATTACTGAAATCAAATAACAATATATAGCATTGGATGCTTCAATAAGGCAGTGTGTTAAAAAAATCAATGTCAAAATAATAATACATCAATAGACAATTCAAAATAGGATAGACAAAAAGTAGGATCATCAAATATAAGACCAGCACAGATATACATAGGACCTAGTTTAGGAACAAATGAATAATGGGCTTATATGAAATATATTTTTCAAAGGATTATAAAGAAAAAGCTTTCTTGTCAAGATGATCAGTAATAAGCTATCCATATTAACAAAGCTAGTCACAAGAAGATCAGACTTATATAAGCAAGTAAAATGTCTTGCATGTATATAGCAAGAAGAAACAATAGAATACTTACTAGAATATTCAGTATATAAAACCCAGTAGCAAGAAACCTGGCAGACAGGTATGAAAAATATGATACAAGGTTTCAACAAATTTTTGGCAGATAGGAAAAAAAAGTTAGAAGAAAAAGAGTACTATATAAAGAAAATTAATAAAAAAGCAAGAAAGTAGATAATAAAGGTGCAAAAGAAAATATATAATCATTTCAGAAGAAAAATTTGAAACATCAGATGCAAAAAGGTGATAGAGTGAGAATAGATATTAGGAATCAACAGAGGTGACAAGATCAAAAGATTGACACATCTACAGAGGCAAAATACAAGGCCAATATATCAGGAAATCAGTTATATCAAGTACTATTAAAGGAAGAAAAATTAGAAAATATGATATTCAAACAGGTCCTACGAGATAGGATAAAGTATGGAATGAAATTATTGGATTTTAATCTCTGTCAGAACTCAAAAGATTGATCTATAGTAGTGATCTATAGGCAATGATGTTAAAAGTTGGAAGGGTATTTATCTGAACTCCTAACAGAGTGATAAATTACTTTCAAAGTTATACTTAGAAAGGTAAAACAATCAAGACAAGTGAGTTAGTTAAAGAATTAGCTTTAGTATCTCATATTATATGTATAGCTTACAAATGTTTAATAAAGCATACATAACTAAATTGACAGAGAACAAAAAAAAAAAAATAATAATAATACAGTAAATAACATATTGAATGTGTTTTTCTATTGACTTTTTCTTAGTTATTGACTAAATTACTATTTTGATTTCTGATTTTATTAGGTTAATGATATCTTGATTTTTTTGTTTTGGTTTTAGCCATATATCAAGAAACCTGGTCTGATTTTTCTTATTAATTTTATGAACTATAGTACTCTTTATTTTGGCTTGAACAGTTTTAGAAACTTGAGGATTCCAGTTAGTAATAAAGAGAATTGACTTTCCTGCATTAATTTAAGTATCATTTGCTATATAGAACTTTTTTGCTTCTTCCAAGATTTTTTTTTAGATCTTCCTTGAATTTAATAATTCAGGTTATATCATCCATATAAACTGCTTGTCTTAAAAAGGGCTTAACTTTTTTCTCAGATTTGTTAAAATTGGATGTTAATTCATTTTTATAGAATAATTCAGGTTGTCATTGTTTTGAATTTTGCATAGCTGTGAATTATAAAAAATTCTATATAATAATGAAGAAATTGTTTTTCTTTGATCTATATTATTCCTTGCCACTATTAGATTAGAGAGTTCATTGGAAAGAATAATATTACAACTTTTGTCTTTAAAAAGATCTATTATAAGCTTCTTGATAGTTGTAGAAATTCAAATTTGATCTATAGTTTTTTAAAATATATTGTATAAAAAAATATTATATTGTATACCTTGATAGTATTTTAAAAAAGAATTCATAGTTCTTTTTTCTTTTCTCTGATTTCTTTGTAGATGTTGTTTAGTAGGTGGATAGGCTTTGTCATACTCTTTTCTTGTAGACCAGCAAAGTTTGGACCTTTTAAGATTTTGTATTGCTTATAAATAGTTAATAATCAGTTGGTAAGAATCTTGATAGAATATTTTGAGCTGTTTCTAGAAGAACAATAGGTCTTATATTGCTCAAATTATATTTTTAGGGCTTTATTTAGAAATATATAGATGTTATTGCTTTTCTATTTTTTAAATATTTAGTTTATACTTAAAACTTTGTTAAAAAAAAGACAAAGTTTTTTTTCCTTTGACTCTTAAGGGTTTAAGTATTTTATAGTTGATATATAAGAAGCCAGTAGTCTTATTATTTGGAAGAAATTGCAAAATAACTTCAAGCTCTTCTACTTTGATTTCTTTTATTAATAATGAGTACTATATTAAATCAATTCATTCTTTCTGTTGATATTCTTTTTTTTAGAAGGGATTAAGACTTTCAAAATTAAAATTTTTTATTTAAAAAATCTTTTTGTGATACTCTTCAACCTTGCTTTTGATAATTTGAGAATTAGTAATAATATATTCTCTTCCTTCTTGGTTTTTAGTTAGCACCTAATCTATATAATTCTAGATTTTATACAATTCAAGACTGAGCTTAGAATTTGTTTCTAATTGAATTTAAGGTTGTCACATTTGTTTTTTAGAGCTTTTATAATTTGATTTTTAATATGAAGACTTTCTTTTTTCTTATATATCTTTATAAAGATTTATTCTATTTTGATGATCTTTCTTAATTGCTCTATGATTTCTGCTTGTGATTGGGGAGATGCTAATTCTTAATTGAGAAATTTACAAATGCCTTGTAGGTTTTGAACAGTTTTTTCTATATTTTTTTGTATTTTCTATAGTTCATAAGTTTCAATTAACTTAGATCTTTTTTAAAAGAAAGTGAATCTTGTTGGCTTCTCTATATGCTTTAAAATTTTTCTTTAGAATCACTAATTCTATCTTGACTTTTTTTCCTCTATTGAGAGTGGAGTAAATTCTTTTTTTTTTTGAGGTACTCTTAATAATTATAGTTTTAAATTCTTACCAAGTCTTTTTGAATTTTTGTAAACTATTTTTAGCTTCTTATCAAGAAAATTGCATATTAATTTCTATAAACTTGTGTTCTATTCAGAGTTTGAATTTTTTTCTATTATTGTATAGTGAAACTTGCTTAATTTGATATTCTTTTACTTTTTGTTTTGCATTGCTCTTGAACCTGATTTTTATGTATAGTATTTGTTATCATTCTTATTAAAAAAAAGATATTGTGATAAAAATAGCTTCCAATATTATTGAATAGTTATTTTTAGTTATAATCTTCATTTTATTTTTATTTTTATCTATTAATTTATAATTACTGTATTTCTTTAATATTTTTTGATATTCTTATTGATACTAAATTAGTATAAATCATTTTATCAAATGTAGCATGTGATATAATTTACCATAGATTAGGTAATCCAGGAGGTCTAGAAGGCTCAAGTGGTTCAAGTGATTCATTTTTACAAGTATATAAGCAGTCATAATTTACTTAAAAGTAAGATAGGTTTGAGTATAACTTTATTTGACTTTGGAAGTTTAGATATAACTTTATTTAATTTCTTGAAAATTGAATATCTTTATTTAACTTTAGGACTAAAGAAATTGCTTTAGTATTTTTAATTTATAAATAAACTTGAGTTTAAGAGAACTATATTTCTTGTGAAGTACTATATAATACTGTTTAAAAGATCTTTGGTGAATCTATTTTTGGATATTTCTTTAATTATTATAAATTGCTTCTAATTCTTTCTTCAAAAATTGTTTTTTTAAAAGCAATTCTACTTGAATATATTGGTCAAATATAAATTTAATCAAATTTTGATAATGACGACAAGACCTTGCTCTTCAAAAAAAACATTTGATAAAACCTTGCTTTTCAAAAAGAATATTTGAACAGGATTAATTCTTCTTGAAAAGATATTTGAATAAATAATAAATTTAATAGCTGTATTTTAAAACCTATTAGATTTTGCAACTACTTATTCTGAATACTTTCTTAACACTTCATTTTTTTTTTCTTCAATTAACTCTTTGAATACTTTTAATTACAACTAATACAGTGCAATTTATTCTTCTCTACTATTTTATAATTTATCAATATATAATATTTTCAAAACTCTTGGATCAAGCAGACCATTTTTATAATTTGAATTAGTCTTGAAATAAGTATTTCCATAAGGGTAGAATAATTATGAAGAAAGTAATGAGTAGGAGAAGTACAATAATAACAATTAAAATAATAGAGAGAATGAGCAATAACTACTATATAGGAATAGATCAGATCAAAAGCAAAAAAATGAAAAAAGAGAGGAGCAATAAAACAAATTTATTTATAATAATGGATTAAATAAAAATCAAAATTTCATCAATGTATTGCAACAACTCTCTAAATCAATTACTGGGATAAATACATCAAGAAATAATAATCAAAGAAAAACAAAACTAGTAAATATACTAACCTTTAAAGAAAAAAAATAGAATCCTTTTACGTGACTCAATGAATTTGATATAGGATATAGGACAAATTGCATTAGTGAATAGCACAAATTTGAAATACTTTCTTTTTATATCAAAGAAATTATACATATAGTACTTGTTGATCTTCTATAGATGATCAAATTAACTATTAGAATAATACAGAATATTCAGCTAAATATTTTGTGCATCAATTTCATATAATTTGATATACTACTTATTACAAATCAAGATGGATGAATTAATTAAGGTAATAAATACAAAAATTAGAAAAAACTGTGAATAAATACCTGAATGCAATAACTTTTCTTTATAAGCATATTGATTCTGATAACAATTATCCTCTTGAGGATAAAACCAGATAATTTAACAATGGATTAAAAAATAAATTAAGAAAACCAGTTAAGATTTCTTGTCCTCTCAATATGGCTAAAACTATCAACTATATTTATATTACTAAATCAGTCTATTCCAGGAATTCTACTCTGAGTGCCTATTCTTTGAGATGTAACTACTTAAATCAGAATGTTGATGAACTTAAAAACATCAAAACAGCAATTACTCAACTCTCTCAAGGGTTTCAACAATTGATTATTTCTACTAATAAGAAGTTAATAGCAATAGTAATAATAATAATAATAATAGGGGAGGAAATCAAAAAGAAATTCGTATCTGCAACAATTGTAGAAAAGTTGAATATTTATAACATAACTATAGATTATACTACAACAATAACAATAGCAACAATGAAAACAATGGCAATAATTTTAGGTGATTCTATAATAATAATAATAATAATAATAATAACAATAATAAAAGAAGATGTTTTATTTATAAACAATCTGAATACTTAGTCAATTAATATTCTTAAAGAAATATTAATAATTAAGCAAATATAAAAAATAAATCTAGTAGCAACCAATCATCTTTCAGTAATCAATTCAACAAATGCAATCAATGGCTTAATCTTTCTATGCAAGATTTTGCTAAGTAGTAGATCTTAGGAACTGATATTTAAAAGATTAAGGGAATCTAAGAAGGGCTAGAAATCTCCTATATTTTTAAATCCTTCTATATCAATATTTTTCCTATCTAAACAAACTATACAATTAATTCTAAAACTGTAAAAGTATTATATTATGATACAAAAATTGATAACTATTTTATCTATTTGATTATTGATACTGGATTAACAAGTAATATTATTTCTAAGCCATTTTTAAACTTTTTGGAATGCACTATTTATAAATTATCTTTTATTAATCTTGTGAACATAAATAGAGAAAAAAAATAATTATTGGGCAAGGTAAAAGATTTATCAATCACTATTAAGGGAATTATCATACCTATCACTGTGAATATATCTAAATCAACTCAATATATAGGTATTGTAGAAAATGACTGGATTATAAAAATCAAAACTATTATTAACTATGACTATCAAATCATGGATTTGAATTATTTATCAAAAATATTTGATATAAGGTCATATATTAAGAAAAGTCAAAATTTAATAATAATAGAATGCCCATTAAAATTGAATCTTTGAATAAGAGAAAAAGAAAGGAAATTTATGATTCAACTAATAAATTGAAATATAAGAAAACTTTGAATAAAAATCAAACTTGTTATGCACCTTAAGAAACTTTAATAAATAAATAAATAGTTATTATTGAATAGCATAAGGAACCAATAATTTATATCCAAGAACTTGAAGCTATGCAACGTCCACTTTTAACTTTTAAATCTCTACAAAAGGGATAGAAAGGATCAAAAACAATTTGTTGGTGTAATTATTACTTAGAGTAGGAATATGATAGTTGTATCACTTGTTAAACAAAAGTTAAGGATTGAAAACTTATTTAATACTTGAATATGAATTATAAAAAGAAGCTGAACAAACTATTTAATTTAATCCAGGAACAACAAAATTAATTCAACTATTTGATACAAAAATATCAGGATATAATTGTAACTAATGATTCATCTATTGGATGTACTGATTTGGATACCCATTACATTATTACTAAAAACATTCTATTAATTAAACAGCGACCTTATAGAATATCTCCTATTGAATATAAATTTGTAAGAAAGGAAATTAAATACATATTGACTCAAGAAATCATTCAATTATCTTATACACTATATCATAAATTTATTATTATATTAAAAAATATATAAAAACTTTATTTGAAATTTTAATATGTTATTGTTTATATTTTAAAAAAACATGTGTTCAATTTTTGTATTTTTTCAATAAATAAACATTAAATTAAATATAAATACATCTTTTCTTTCAGTATTTTTAATTTCAAAAATATATCATTTAATTGAAAGTCAATGTGATGAAATTATAAGTCTCTATAAAGATAAACAATCCTTATTAAAAATTTCAAAACTTCTTAAAATTTATAGAACAATTATTTCTTGTACAATTAAAAATTAACTTAATAAAAACAATCTTACTATTCTTTCTAAAACTGGATATCCAAAACTATTGACTTCTAAAAACAAAAACATTTTAAAAAATTTTTTTTTAAAAAAATAATAAGAAATTTGTAGAACAAATTAGAAATAAATTTATTAAAAAAACTAATATTGAAGTTTTTACCAAGAAAATTTGCATGAAATAAATATTTTTTCTCATATACTAGCTTAAAAATCACTTTTAAATAATCAATAGAGAGAAAATTGTCTAAAATAATATATTGAAAGAAAAGATTGGACAGTTTAAAAATGGAAAACTATTATATGGAGTAATGAAAGTAGATTTACAATATTTAAAAATAATAGTTTTGGTCATATTTAAAGAACTCTTGATATAAGATATAATATTGAAAATATGATTTCAACAGTAAAATTTGGAGGTAAAAGAATAATGTTATAGAGATGTTTTTTAGATAAAGAATTAGGTCCATTAATAAAAGTAAGTGATAAATTAAATATATTAGATTATATTAAAATACTTGAAAAATATTTATCTTTAATTAATAATTATTTTAATTATAAGAGATATTTGTTTCAAAATAATAATGCTTCAATTCATACTACTAAAGATGTTCAACAATGAATTTTAGAAAATAAAATTAAGATTTTATCTGATTAGTCAAGTCAATCTCCTGATTTAAATCCAATTGAACATTTGTGATTTGAATTGAAAAGAAAAATAAGAAATAAATCAGAAAATATTAAAAATTTTAAAAAATTAGAAATAACATTACAAGAAAAATTGAGTAAAATTTATTTCTATTAAGTTAATTCTTAAGGAATATAATTATAAAAAGGCTATAGCATCTCTTAAAAATACAATATAATGTTCTTGAATCAATTAATTAACTCAACTACAGGAACAATTGAAGAATGGGAAGCAGTTCAAATATTTTTTGGAAATAGAAAAGGTCATATCTTCAGATGGTATAAACAAGTTGTTTTTCAGGTCACAGAAAAATAGAACTTACTTAAAAACTCACTCAAAAATTTAGAATGATACAATTATAAAATTTGAATAGAACAATTATCAAATACATTGGATAAAAGAAAGACTTACTGGGAATTACTATCAATCTATCAAGAAATATGATAAAAAAAGACAAGAAAGTTTTAGGAAATATATTTTTCACTTTATATCAACTCAATTATAATTATATTGATAATTTAACTCTATTATCTAGATCTATCTAAGCTAATAATAATAGTATTACTTTCAGAAACATATCTTCTGTTTCAACTCAACAAGTCTAAAAGTATACAAATAAGAAAATCACTACTACTTCTAGGCAACTCAACAGATTAAATATCTGATAACTCAAAACAATACAAACCTGATACCTAAAATGTAGTAACAACATATAAAGAAGTAGTGATAGAGAACTGGTATATTTAATTAATAGAACAGGCCATTCACTCAGAAAAATATATTAGAGAACTTATTGATACTTTTAGATTTAATCAAAACAATGAATATAAAAACTTTACTTTCTACACTAATAGATCCTTTAAGAAAGAAATAGAAAATATTGAAATAGAGTATCAGATGGATTTTGCTTGGATTCAAACTCAAAATAATACTATTATTAATCAGCAGTAAGAGTAGAAATACTAGTAATAATGATATTACTCTATACTTTACCTTAAAATGTTAATGTCACTATCTTTACAGACTACAAAGTAGCTATTAGAATATGAAATATTATATAGTTATAACCACTTATATAATTTAAAAAATAAATCAAAATAGCTAACTGACTACTTTAGATAAGAATAAGAAATCTAGTTAAGAAAAAAAGCCTTAACTTAATATTGAAAAAAGTCCATGCATATAAAGAAGATTATTTCAACAATATAGCAAATACATCAGCAAAATTAGCTAATAAATTAAATTTAATAGAATAACAGTATATACCAGAAATATGTACAGTCTTCTTTATAGCTATATGGAAAGGCCTGACTATTGATATTAGTATTCAAAAGTTCATTAAAGAATGAGATTAAAAAAAGATAAACCTTGACTGGAATAATCAAAGATGGATTCAAAATAGATAGAATAAAAAGAAAATCAAAATAAACTGAATAATCTTTTGAAATCAGTTTAATATATATTATACATTGTATATATTTTTTAAGTAAAAATGGATTTCTAAAGAGGAAAACAAGGATAAAAATCAAATATTTATCACTAGAAAACATTAAAAATTTTAAATTAATAATTATAAAAAAACCACACACAATTATTCTTTATTATTCAAATCCTTGATTTATAGTATTTTCTAATTTTTGTCCCTATTAAAGTAAAGAACTATAAATTTGTTTCTTAAAAAGGAACATAAGTAATCTGTAAAATTTTATATGCTAAATGTTTTAGGGATTCTTTATTACCTTCAAAGATAACAAGAACAAAAGCTTTTTTATGAATCTTACTCATGACAAACTTTCTACATTATAGATACTCAAGAAGTGAAAATCAGAAATTTATAAATTAATCACTGTATTAGATATGGAACTTATAAAAAAACAAATGATTACCTGTTCTTATGTTTAGCAATAAGCTTCAAAAGACTAGACATCTGAAAAAAAGTAAGTAAAAAATTGGTTCAATATATTACTAATAAAGTAGAGATCAAGTATGAATATCAAAAAGCTATATATCAAGTAATTGATACATGGCTCAATAAAATATAGCAACAGGAATAGAGTCTTTTTAAAATAATATATGAATATATGCATAAAGATAAAATAAAAGATATTAAAGACTTTCTCAAACTATACTACAAGATAAAGTCACTTATTATAAAGAAAGCTATAAGAAGACCATATCAATAAATATAAAAAAATTTTAAGAAAAAGATTTGAAACAAATGCTACAAAGTAGTAAATAAATAAAAATAGTCTTTGAATATTGATAAGAGATTTAAATGACATCAAGTTCTGAAGAAAAAATTTGAAAACACAAAAAATCCAGAAGAAGAGAATAGTTCTTTATTAGATAAAATATTATATAAAAATAACTTTAAGATATAAACCTCAAGAAGATTATTGAAAAATAGATAGTGAAAGGGGGAAAGTGATTTGATATTTGATCTGCTGTTTAAAATTTGAAGTGATTTACAGTGATGATCTGTAAGCAATAAACTTGATAGTTAAAGGAAAATCCAAGTTATTAAAAGAGTAAAATATTATCTTCTAAGTTATATATAAAGAAATTAAACTTCTAAAATAAGTGAACTGTCATATGAAAATCTTTTAAATTATATAATAATTATAAAATATACAATAAAGATAAGTTATATTAGCCTGATGGTGGATTAAAAAAAAAATAAATAAATAAAGTAAAATTTCAAAAAATTAATTAATGAATTATATAGAAAGTATGCCATAAAGAATAGTAGCAGTTATTAAGAATAATGGATAGTTAACAGAATATTGATTTATATATAAATATTTTACAGTATTACATAAAATATAACATATTAAAATTTTAAATAAAATTATTATGTAAAATTTTATATAATTAATAAACAAATAATGTATAATACTTTTGTCCAAATAGTATAGCCCTTGAACTTATTCAATTGTGTTGGTCAAAAAAAAAAATAGTTAAACAAGATTCCATGTTGACTACTGGAAACTCAACAAAGTCATCAAAAAGGATACTTTTCCACTATCTAGAATTAATAAGATTCTTGACTCATTAGAAAAGATCAAATAATTTACTTCTTTGAATATAATTAGTAGACATTAGAAAGTTGAAATAAATCTAGTAAATAAAAAAAATTGCTTTTATCATCAAACAAAAGATTTTTAAATTCAATGTCATACCTTTTAAATTAATCAATACACCAATCACTTTTTAAAAACTTATGAATCATATCTTCTATAATATCAAAAAAATATATATATTAATATACTTGAAAGATATTAACATATACTTTGCAATTTTTTTTTTTGGAATGGAAACTTAGCCATGTTTATTGATTTTAATAAAATAATATACAAAATTAATACAGAGATTACAAAGATTGTCATGTGGAACCATATATCATTTATGTCACTAAACTCCCTAAAACCTGATATTTAATAGATTTATCAGGCAGCTTGTTGCCTAGAAGTATTCAGTTGGATTAAATTTTTACTACTACTACTATCTAGAAAAAAACTAGACATCCCTTAATGGATCTTTAATCCTTCCAGATTTCTCCAAACTAACATGTCAATAATGGACTTGCTAGTTTCAAGAAAGGAGAAGTACATCTTTCTATTAATTCTGGTGAATATGACTTGTTACCAATACCAAGTGTGTTCAAAAAGAGTGTGTGAGTTTAATAGTATTTTGTGTCATATAAGGGTGAAAAAACTATTTGAATCAGAATGGAAAAACTCTAGAAGTGATTTTGGAATAGAAGAATGGTTGTGTCTTCATATGTAATGTGTGTTCTTGAGATTCCATTTCAATAGAAGAAGTACTTATTCCATAGTCATGACACTTTTAGAAAATAATAAGAAAGAGGAGATCACAATTTATGTGATGTTTATCCACCTACATTTTTAGCAAATGACTTATAATGAACTTAAGATTCTTATAGAGCTTAGAAAATATATTCACATTATGCATCACATGTATCCTTGTTTACATTTCTACTAACTATGAAGCAACTAATTCCAATATTCAGTCAATTAATCTATCCAAAATCCAATGTAACAGAAAATTCAGGGTCAAGCTAGGATAGATAAAATCTTCCAAAAACCAAGAAAAAACTATTACACATTAATAGAGAAGCCATTTCTGCCTGTGGTAGTGATATTAGTTTCCCAGGCTGGCATGGAGTTATTGGACCACACTTTTTCCTAGACTTTGGGACCTCCATAGAGAAAAGAAAGAGGATATTTTTTTATCTGGTTTCTTCTTCCTAGAAAAGCTTTTTTGCCATTAACTTCTTAGGTAGAGGGTTTTTGAAAAGGAAAAGTAAATAAGAAATATAAAGTATGACTGCTGCTAAATGAAGCAAATGTTTTTAAAGAATGTTTTGAAGTTTTATTACTCTTAAAACATAAAGTTTTGGAGGAACGCTTCTTTGAAAGTGATAGTCAGGGATCTATGAAAAAGAGTCTGTTGATATATACTTTGTAATATTTGAGAAGTACTTACAATACTTAAAGGAAATTTTGAAAGGTTTAGGCAGGTTAATCTCAAGCTCAACTTGAAAAAATATCACTTTTACAAAAAAGAACTCATATTTTTAGAACATATTATTAATTAACATAGAATTTAATCAGATCCAGCCAAAGTAAAAAAGGTAAAAAACTTTGTCATATTAACTAATATTACTGAACTGAGAAAATTTATCGAACTAGTATCTTATTATCATCACTTTATATTAAGTTATGTTATCATAACTAAACCAATAAACAAGCTTTTAAGAAAAAATATACACCATATCTTTAGAATAAAAAATGTTAATCAATATTTGAGAAACTTAAGAAAAAATTAACTATCATATCAATCTTAATTTATTCAAATTTTTCAAGTCTTTTCTCCTATATATTAATGCTTTTTATAAAGGACTAGGGGCTGTCCTAACTTAATTAGATAAACAAAGAAATGAAAATATGATAGTTTATGTAAATTAAAGTCTTATTAGATCTAAATTTAATTATTTTATTATTGAAAATGAATATCTTGTTATTATTTGATCATGAAATACTTTTGTTTTTATATTAATCTTCAGGAATTTATCCTTATTACTAACTACTCAGCTCTTTAATAAATGATTAATAACCCCACTTCAAACAAAAAAACTATATAATGAATACTTATTATTATGGATTATTCCTTCAAAATTCAATACTAAAAAGGCAGGAAGTATTAAAATATTGATACATTATCAAGATTCTCTTCAGCTTCAATACTTTAATCATGGATTTGAAAACCCATCAACAACCATACATATATCTCTTTATTGAAAAACTACTCCTGAACTTAATGACAAAATAAATAATCTCTTTCAAAAAACAAGTAACATATTATCTTATTCAATATTACAAACTATTCTAATATAATATTAAAAATATACTGAAACTAATCAAAGTTATTAAGGCAATAGAATTGGAATCAATTTTACACAATCTTTATGAAAACATTCTTACTGAATATTTTGAAATTGAAACAATCTATAACTAATCAAGAAGATAATATTATTAACCTAATCAATACAAAACTATTGTCAAATATATCTAAAGTTATGATACTTGCTAATGACAAGGTGCCTCTATATCACATAAAAAACTTTATCCTATATCTGTTGGACAATCTTTTGATTATATAGAAATTGATATTATTGAATCTTAGTTAATAACTTCTCAAGACAACCAATACATTAATATAGCTATTAAATATCTTATCAAGTGGTTTGAAGCAAAAGCTCTCAAGGATATTAAAGTTACACTATTGCCAAATTCATATATGAAAATATTATATATCAATATATATATCCTAAAGTTTTCCTATCTGATCAAGAAATGTTATTTGCTAATAAGTTAGTAGATGCTTTATGCAAATTAATGACTATTTACTATCAATTCTTAGTTGCTTATCATCTATGAATTAATGAATTGACTGAACAATTCAACAAAATTGTCTGTAACACTTTGACTAAATATATAAGAGATTATGGCAATATATGGAATATTTTTTTAGACTTATCACTATTTTTCTACTACTCTATTTAAAATTATACTATTAAGTATTTGCTATTTAAACTATTTTATAACTGTAAAACAAAGTTATTTATTGATCTCTAGGATAGCAAACAGGAATCTAGTGATAAGCTGAATCAATAATTATATCAAGATATTAAATTTATTACTAGTAATTTTAATAATCTAAGATTTAACATATAAAAAAATATTGAAAAAGTACAGAACAAACAAAAACAATATCATAATCAGGAAATCAAAGTTCAAAACTTCAATATATAGGACAAAGTTTTATTATATAAATCAATAAAAGCAAATGTATATTATAATAAATTTAGAGAAAAATAGATAGAATCATATTATATTCACAATATTATTATATCAAAAGTATACAAATTATGAAGCATAAAGGATAAAGTACTCAAAAGAGTAATAAACATCAATCAATTGAAAAGATATTATAAATAATAAATTTGGAAGTCAAACATTATTATATAATTATCAAGGTCATCACATTCTTTCCCAATCACTTGAGGCGCAGCAATATCAGTACCAGGGAAATGGTTTCCAACACTAGAAACGCCAAAGTTTCACAGCTTGAACAACAGAGAATAGAGAGAAACCAATGTACAGAAAGAAGGAGTAAGGAGACCACTTCCCTCTGCAACCAACCATATGCCAAGAAGCCCAACACCACACAAACAAAAACACTAGCAATAGTGACAGCAAAACCAGCCCAAGAAAGTGAGGAAACAAACACTCAAGAGAACTCAGCAGCTATAATGCCAGATACAGCTAACATGGATATAGAAGCAGAACCACTCAGCAAAGGACAGACATGGAGTGAGCAAATGGAAGAAGCAGTAAACGAAATAGGTGACCCAGTAGCAAATCACGAATCTCTGACAGGAAGAGACTCAGATGAAGAAGAGCCACAGGGGAGAAAGAACAACTCAGCAACAGATGTTAACAACGAACACTCGAATGGACAGGCCTCCAGAGAAGAGGAAGAAGAATGTTGGATACCCGTAGTTCACAAGAATATCGCAACATGTCCCAACAACAGGCCAAGACCAAGAACACCAGTCAACCCAGAAGTCAGATATGAAAGTGAACGCTTTAAAGTAGGCATTGATGCCAATGTCATCCCAGGGTTGAACAACGATGCAAAAATCCTCTACCTAACCAAAGCCCTCAACTCTCCACCAGGGCTCATCGCAATCCACAGTGAATACAGCAAAGAGGGGACACGAATTGTCGTGACATTTGATAATCAACAAGCGGCAGATGACGCACGAGAATGGAATTACCTAATTTAGGTGACAACAAACTCACACATATGCAGATCAGCAGACAATCGATCAAGAAAGGTAAATCCATAGTAGTCTGGGACATATCTCTAAACACTAAACTTTTGGAAGTGAGACAGCATTTTATTAAATTTGGTAACATATCAGGAATCAGTATGAAAACCCAAAATTTGTGGCAGTGCGCCATGATTACTTTTAAAGAAGAATCGGTCAAGGAAGCACTGGTCAAACAATACAGTACCCTCATCAAGGGGGACGCAATCAGGATAAATAATGCCTACTGGTCCATTGACCAAATGAGGGAAAGACACAGTATAGTGACCAAATTGATCAACTTACCACTGGGTACCACAGCGTGAGACCTCAAACAAGTCCTAGGAAAGATAAATGCATGCACGTGCTATATACCACGTACTTGCTTAACCAGATACCGACCAAAAAAGTTCACAGTGGTAAGTTTCGAAACAAGAGAAGACTTACTTGCCATGAAAGACTCGACCTATACCCTTGGTATGACAGAGATATCCTTGGTGCCCATCAACACACCATTGTGTTTAATCTGTGATGCAACAACTCATCTTGTCAAAGGATACCCAATCAAGGAACGAAGATGACAGTAGCGAGACTTCAACCACATCCAGACGAAAAAATATGAACAAATCTATAGCAAGTTCAAGCCAGTGAAGACGAATGGCCTCCGAACACTCTCTGTCCCACACAACAAGGAGGTGCCAAACTAGCTTCATATGCAGCGACAGCACGAACCAATAGCAATTGACAGGATCAAACGATGCAGGAACACACTCGACAAAACTGACAAAAGCAACTCCAGAGTCAGCGGAAAGACACACAGCATCCACAAGGCATCAGAGAAATCGCAGAACTGTTAAGAATGATCCAAAAAGAAGTCGCAGGCCTTAAAGAAATGGTAATGGATCTCGACGAAAGGGTCACAAACCTGGAAGCATACAATTAGGAGTATTATGACGAAATGGATCATGTTATGGACAGCAATGATAAGGAGAAGGAGGAACCAATAAAAAGAAACCCGAGTAACCCCGAAACCTCGCACCTAACTCAAGACACAACAGACATTTATGAAAGACAGCAACAAATCAACAAAACTATAGAGGATATGCAGACCAATATGCAAAGAGCACTAGAAGGCATAGGAGCTTTGACAGATGCACAACTCCAACACCAGTATTAAGCATAATGAGTGAAACATCAAAAAGTAAAACACTAATGAAAATAAATAAGGAAGGAATGCAAATCCTCAGAGAATCAACCAGTCAAATAGAAATAGAAACAACATTAAGAATTGCAATATCTAATGTGAGAGGTCTCAACAAAGAAGCAAATAGGATAGCTTGGATAGAATTATGGCAAAAGGAAAATTGGGACATCGTAATAAGCACAAAAACAAATAGCAGTGATCACGTAACTAAGCACTAGAAGACCGACGAGTATGAATGTCACTGGACTAACATAAATCAAAAACAAGGAGCGGGGTAGGAGTTGTCCTTAAACATCAATTGGCAAGAAGAATTGTTAAGAAGGAAATTATTGTAGGAAGAGCCCTAATGCTGGACGTGGCCTTCCTCCACAAGAAATACCTGAGAATAATAGGCATATATTCCCCAGCGAAGGCCCTAAAAAGATCGGGCTTCGAGAAGCTGATAACAAGATGGCTCAGAAGTAGCTACAAGCCCAACTGAGAAGTCGTAATCGCAGGAGATCTAAACAAAACAGACATGCCCTGCATAGATAGATTCTCGAACAAACATCACCGTTTCGAGAACAAGACATCATCAAATAGCATTTTAATCAAGGACATAAAAGACCATGCATTCATTGATATGTTCCGCATAGTCAATCCACAAAGGAGTGAATTCATATGGAAGTTGGATGCATCCACAGCAAGCAGAATTGACCAGATATGAATAATACAAAATGGGCATCTGGAACTTCGGTCAGCAGATATCAAGAATGAATACAAACAGCTGTATGAGAGTGATCACGGCATCGCAGTGGCAAGAATGCACCTGGCCTTCCCAATTTTGAAAAAGAAAAGAAATACCAAAAAAAATCCCAACACGAGATACAACTGGGCGAACACAGAACCAGCACGATGGAAGAGATACATAAAACAGATAAAGGAGGAAACAGCTGTCATCAAAGGTGGGACCTTCTCAAATGTAAACACAAACGAAATGTGATACACACTAAGGGAATCAATCCTAAGAGTGACTAGTGCACATATTAGAAGATTCAAGAAATCACAAATCCACTCACAAAATAAACAAGATAGATGCAATAGGATAGCCTTGACCTCTACAATCGAACTATGCTAGCTCAAAAAGTTGCTCACAGAAGGTGAGCAGGGGAAAATTAGAAAGGAAGGCCTGGCAAGAATGCAATACTTAGCAACGAAGAATGGAATAGAACTTTCCAAAGAACTTACCACCCCAGAGGACTTCAAAACCATAAGAGTCTTGGTAGTAGAAGAAATAAAAAATATGAAGACCATGCTACATAGACACTTATGCACTGTAAAGAACAAGAAGATCCAAGAAGCCATCAGTAATTGCATGGCCTGGTTCATGTCAGACAAGAAAAGGATGATAGACAGCTTCTTAGAGAGGGATAAAAGGAAAATCAAACTCGACAAACTAATTCTGAATGGGGAGGAGCCAGATATAGTCTTGAACGAGAATGAGATAAAATCAAAGGTAAGAGAATATTTTGAGAACTGGACCAAACAGCCACATTCACACGAAATATCACAGGAATGGAGAGAAGAATATGAACACCTCCAACAGGTAGATGAGAAATGGTATGGAGAAACAGTGAGTGCTTTTTCATCAAAAGAAATAAAAGACATTATCGCCAAGGCAAGCAAGATATCGGCCCCAGGCCCATTACAAATCCCATATATAGCATTGCAACACCTGGATCCTAAAGCAATTGGGAGTATCAAAAATATCTTTAACGTGATCTTACACTCTGATATGATGCCACAAGAATGGAAGGAAGAAACGATTTATCCAATCCCAAAGACATATGATTGGGGAAACGACCTAACAAAGGTTAGACCTATCACACTTCTGGAGTCAATTAAGAAGATTTTCACAAAAGGACTGGTAAACAGGCTGTCTAGCGTATTTACCAGCCATGAGATATTGTCTGAACACAACTGGGCAGCCTTGCCAAAAATGAACACAATGGAACCCATTTTTGAAATAAACGCAATCATCAAAAATGCAAGAGAAAACAACAAGGAAGTATGGATTCTTTTTCAAGACATGAGCAAAGCATATGATAACGTGGATTTAGCTACACTAACACTGGCCATGAAAAGGATCAAATTACCAGACAAGCTAATAAACATCATAATGTAAGGCTTTAAGGACAGGAAAAATATAGTTATCACAGGAATAGGGATTACAGACCTATATAACGTGAAAAATGGAATAGATCAAGGAGACGCAATATCACCACTACTATGGCATATCTATTATGATCCACTAATAAACAGGGTCAGCAAAACACAAGGGTACAGAAGCATAACAAAGACATATGACATGTCACAACTTCAAACATCGCAAAGCACCATGAACATATCGGTTATAGTATATATGGATGACACAGCATGGATAGCTGGAAACCGAATGCAACTCGAAGCCATCTTGAAGATAGCCAGCTCATTCTACAACCTCATGCAAGTTAAAGTCACCTGGAGAAGTCAGAGCTTCTTATAATTAACAATAAACAAGAGTCGGAAATAACTTTTGAGCAAAACATGATTAGAGCTACCCAGGGAGCAGTCAGATACCTAGGAGTGTGGTTCAATCGGGATGGGAAAAAGAAACATCAAACAGACTTGGTCAGTCAGATAACATCGAACCTGACCAGATACCTGTCGTGGAAGAAAATAACAGACAAGCAAGACAATATCTACTCAATCATGTAATCATGCCGAAGATAGAATACCTGGTACAAGATCTTCACCTTTTGGATACCAAAGTTGACAACATCAATAGAAAGCTCAAGAGGATATTTAAACACAAGGCAGGCTTCGCAATATCAGCACCCAACTGCATTTTCCACAGTGATTTGGGATACAATATCTTTAACCTTAAGGCACGCATGCTTCAGAAGCACATTATATTAATCAAAAAGCTACACCCAGCAACCAATTATGCTAGACGTTTATGCAGGAAAAGGGTAACAAACTTTCAATGGGCAGCATGATCAGACACAGATATTTTGGAAAAATGCCCAAAGATGTATTCAACGGGTACCAATTTCCTACAAGACATACTTATTGATGCATAAAAGCAAGGCTTCTCTTTCAGAAAGATGAAGCAAACACATAAGACATCGGAATCGGAACTGATCCTCCTGGAGACACTCATGGACCCACAATGGTTCAACAAACATAGAAATAAACTCAGAACAAATAACTTAAGATGGGTGGAGCAATTCACCAACCAGAGTAAGATTAAAACTATTAGCTGGGCACAAGTATGCCAGATTATCAAGTGAAGAGTACAAGGAAGACAACCCCTGTTTTACGAAGACATCACCAACAAGCTCACTACAGGAACTCTATATTCAGATTATACAACAAGACTAACCAATCTTAATCCCGGCATGAACCCCTTCTACTGCACAACCTGGGCCAATAAGATGAGCAGCAGATATCTGAAGAAGAACAAACTCGTGTGGATATCGATGTTGAAAGAAATGGGAGAGGAAGAACTTTTGATAGGAAAAATTAAAAAGAAAGATACAAACATAACTACGTTAAGAAATTATATTATAAAATGCCCTTTGCCATATCTTGAAACATGTGAGGGGTGTGAAAACAACACAAACATCGAAGAGGACACCTGCATAATAAACTTTCCTAATAAGGACACAATAGCAGTTACTGGGAGCAGTAAACAAGTGGCAAAAGATGGAAAGACAGGCAAGGTAACCAAGTTGCTTGTATCCTCATACAGCATTAAGGAAAGGCTTATCCAACATATGAACAATCCTACGACTGAATTGAAGGATGTTTTCATCATGACATTCCTGCATACAGATAGTTTGAGCCACTGGATCAAGGACAGTACCAGCCTAAAAAAGCTCAAATGCTTGTAACAAAACATGGAAAGCTGGAAGAAGATCAGAATCACAACAGACGCAAGTTGTTACAGAAACTTTCATACCCTTGCATTTCACGTGACCAACATTATGACAGGGGACGAGACAGAAATAAAGACACTCAAAGTCCTGCGAAAAGTATCACCAAATGAGGCAGAACTAAATGCAATTGCAATTGCATTAGCCACTCTCCCAGGGAAAACAGAAGTGATAATTCATACAGACAGTCAGATGATTATAACAGCTTTAACAGCCATGAAAAATAGAAGCAAAATAGTACATTTGGTAGAACATACAAAAGACTTGATCCGCCTTAAGGACCTCAAACTTCAGGTGGAAAAGATCAAAAGAAATGGGACATATATACATAGCAAGGTAAACTCAGAAGCCAAGCATGCAAGGTTAAAGTGGCAATCGACCAAGTTAGATATTGTCTTCAGCAACAAAAAATGGACTTGAACTCTGGTACAGAGAACAGGTTACAAAATACAATAGCAGGGAAGCAATCCGAAATCACTTCCGGAATGAACAAATCATGGAATGGTGTTACTTAAAAAGAAATCGTGACATCGACCAATACCACGAGACAATAGACTGGGAAGCATCAGTAGATTTCCTGAAAGCAAAGAAGATTTCGACAGGAAATACGAGCACCGAGGACCACCAACAAAGAACCTTTATGCTAAAATCATGGAGCCAGGAACTTCCAACCATGTCGAAGCTCCATGAATGAAGGGCTGACCTATACAAATCTAGACAATGTATCAGGTGCAAGGCAGCAGTGGAAGACCTAACGCACATGTATATATGCAACGAAAACAACTTTGAATTTGGCAGTCACATGTTAGATACAATCGTATGTTTCCTCCAGAGTAGGGAAAAACGAAGCAAGCGCTGGGTACAGGAATGGGCCACAAGGGTCAAAACAGAAATGATCAACTTATGGATCCAAATAACAGCCAGAAGCCTAGTCCCACATGATATAGCAAAACTAATACGCAACTGGGCGAGAGTTTTCAAAAAGAAAGCCAAACCAATCCTCGTAGAATGCTTCGACAAACTCCAGGAAATCGTAAGAGTCACCTGGAAACAGAGATGTGAAGCCATAAACAAGTGAAAAACATCCTAGGGGATAACAAGAGCGAATAAGAAAGCGAAGGGCAGATGGAGCCAAAATACACCAAAGGGCTGCATCTGGTAGCAAAAACATATAACCAACTTAGATTGGAAAAAACAGAAAGCCCTTAAATTTTTCTTCACTGTAACAAATATGAAAAAAAGCACTAACTCAGCCTAGGCAAGTTAGTTTTCTGAAAGGGGGGCAACAGGCCACGAAGGTCCGCTGGAGATCCAAACTAGAAGGTATCTTTTTCTAAAAATCCTAACATACATACTAGTATAGTTTGTGAAATTTAGTTAACTTTGAAATAGATAGTACAACATAATATCAAAGTAAAAGTTTAATAAAGTCCAACTGGAGGCTGAGCCAACTAATAAAAAAAAAAAATTATTATATAATTATAAGACATTATATATTATAGGAAAAACAAAAATATAATTAATATTTTTTTTTCTTTTTTTTTTTTTTGAAAGGATAATGAAGCCTAGTTTATTGAAGTGTTAGGACAGCCCTTACATATAATATAGTCATTAATTACAGAGCAATTCTATAGTCAAGCTTTATACTAACCAATGTACTTTAGTCCACTCTACCATTATATCTAATAAACCTGATTATAACACCTTGTGTATCCCATGGCTTGTTGCCAGAAGAAGCCCTACTACCCCACTACCTGCATCTGTATTACCCTTCCCTGATTCTCATATCTATAGGCCCGGGATCTATAACATAGGACCCCTTTCATATCTCGTCCCGCTGAATATTCTTTTTATAGTACTTATTACAGTATGCCTACGGAATACCCACATGGAGTCTTAAATGTCATCTCGTCCTATTGGAGTAATCTTTTTACATGACCTATTACGGCCTGCCTATGGAGTGACCACGTGGAGTCTTAAATGGATGTCGATTTTGGTAGAAACCCTCTTCTAACTAATGTGTCCAGGCTCCGCTAGCTTCCTTGATTTTACTGCATGCAGATCTTCAACCTATCTGCAGGAGCTTGAAAGAATCTGTCTTGTGATGAGGTGACTTCAGCACTAAAACTGGCTGAAGCATCTTGTGATCTTTGAATATCTCGTAATCGGACAGGGTCTTGGCCAGAGGTGGTTAGATCATTATCATGGAACAGATGGGATCTTTTTGTATCACCTAGACTTAGGAAGTGCTGCCTTGCAGTAGTATTGAACTCAGAAACAGTACTTGGTGACCTGGGAGCGTTACCACTATGCTATTGATCCACAGATCTATAATTAGTATTAGTTATTATATATTCACATATATATATATTTTTTAACCTGCAGTCATGTCAGTATGGCATGTTTTTATTGTATATATATACAGTATACAAAGATATTTACAAGATATTTTGACTTTCACATACTAATTCACTTGTTGTTGAAAACCTATTTCTCTAGATGCAACTTAGGAAATAATATTTCATTTTCTTACTAACTTGGATAAATTTTTCAATTAATAAAATGATTACTTATAGATTATTACTGTAGATTATTCTAAATTTTGTCTGCAATTAAAAACCAAGCCATTTAGCACCATAATAAATCCAATCCTTAATGATTTCTATATACTTTTTCTCTTCTTTCTTTCAAAAACTTTCTTTTCCAGGTTTTCTAAGGATGTTGAAGATTCTTTCTATTCTTGTATAGTCTATGCATTTGATCTATACCCAGATCTTTTAGATTTTTTATACTTTTCAGTAATATTTTGCTTCTTTTCCCATTCTATTACTTTAGTACAATAACTGTTTCAGATATTCTCTTTAAAGTTTTTTCTTATTTTATGATAAAGCTTATTGATTATGCTTTGTGTAAATACTGAAGAAATTTTGAGTTGTACTTTAAGGTGATTCTTCAAAGAGGTGATTTTATTTTTTTCTATGTATCTACAAATAGTGTTGAAAAGGCTTCTATCAGATTGCTGAATCTTGTCTAGCCATCTACTTGTTCAATTATTAGTTGTAGAGTAAACTTCTTTCTTATCTTTAATTTCTTTATAGATGTAATGATTAATTTTCTTTTTTGCTTTTCGCCATATACCTTATTTGGCTTTTTTAATAACTGGATATTTGAAAAAATATTCTAATGTCTCTTTTTGAAGTTTACATACTGGGCAAATTGTTATAGTGTAAATATCTGGTTTTCTTTTCTTGAGTATCTGTAGTATTGAAAATTTATTATGAATTAAGTTGATTAAAAAGCTTTTGTCTTTATTATCTTTGAAGGAGACATCAAAAGTGTTGGATGGATTGAATTGATTTTAGAAGGTTAATCAATCTATTATTTTATTTTTTTGGATTCACAACTCTTGAATTCTTTTTTGCACTATTCAGTTTTTCCTAATTCTTTTTTTATTAAATGTTTTAATGAATTCTCTAATACTAATCTCTATTATATATTCGCTTCATGTAGCTATTGTAAGAACTTTTTTTAACTCAGTTGATTTCAAATTATCAGATTCTCACATTTAGCTTGTTTAGCAAGTAGATTTATTTGATTATTGAACTTGTTGGTCCTATAAGCCTTGACCTTTACAATTTCCAAGATAAGATCTTTTTTTTTTACTAGCTCTTTGATCTTACTCCATATTGGTCAGTTGATAGTCTTTAGCCATTTTCTTGTTAATATCTCTATTTGTGAACTGATGAACTTTTATGTCTTAACTGCAAAATTACAATCAGTGAAGATTAAGACTTTTGTGTTTCAAGAAGCAGTGAATAGTATAATAAGAATGTCCAATATTTTTGTTCTAATTGCCAATGGCCATATTGATACCTCTACTGAGAATTGTTTTTCAACTTTGCTATTCTCTATTAGAACCCAAGTAAAACCCATTTCAAGTTTACTATCTTGTCGATTTTTTATAGGAGCATCTATATAAAAAATAAACTAATTAGCCATACTCCTTCTATTGTATTGCAAGATATCTATAAGTTTTTCTATATATTTATCTAATTGGACAGTTTGTCTTATTAATATGACTTTTCAGTTTTTTACCTGAATTTTCACTTTTACAGATCTGAAAATAGGTGAAGTTGATATTTGTTGCCTTATAGTTATTTGCCAGTCTGTGGGATTGTTTGGTAGAAGAACTTGTTTTCCTTTTCTCAGATTTTTATATCTATTTAGTTGTGGAAGGAGGCAGATTTGTGATGGAACTACTTCTAAGACTTGAGATGATCTATCCGATTGAAGTAGGGTATAGTTTCTAGTAGGGTTATATGATGACTGATATAGGGTGAACTGGATTTTATTATTTGAGAATGATATTTTTTCTAATATATTAGTTAAAAATATAGAGTGAACTATCAAGTATATTTTTCTCTTTTCTGGATATGCTAAAAATATTTCAGTTTGTATATTGTAGTCTATTTAATCTAGTCTATATAATGATTTTCTTAAGTGGTCTTGATTATCTATCCCTTTTCACAATCTTTTTGTATCAAGAGGGGGCTAGTCCTTTGCACTTGTTAAAGAAAATCTGAATTGCTCTCCATTCCTTAAGTGTTATCATGATTGTATTGATAATTTGATCCAGAAACATGATTTTATACTTATGTAGTAATGTAATAACTTTTTTATATTCTCTATCATTTTGTAGGATTAACTTGATAGATAGAATACCTCCTTGGTGGTTAAAGATTCCTTTCATCTTCAATTTTGAAATGTAATTTATAGATTTTTGGCCAGGACCAATGTTGCAACTGCTAGATTGCCTTTGATTAACTTGTGTGAGTTTATAGAATTACAGTATCTAAGATATTTTCAGATTTCTAGCCTTTGATCTGACTTTGTTTTAATTAGATTATGATCACCATGCCAGAGACTTCATTATTGTTAAGTTGGTAGAATAGTGCTAATATATGGCTTTTCAATTGTATTTCCCAAATACTTTTATGACTATATATTTTTTTGTTGTAGATACAACTGTTTGAAATTGTTCTATAAACTAAAGCTTTGTTCTTGAAAACTTTTCTGAATATAGCTATTAGGTCATCACATATCCTCTTATTCAGGTATATATATTATATTCTATATTTTATTCTTGAAATCAAAACTCTATTGATAACATATTGGATATGTTTTTCTGTCAACTTTTTTTTAATTATTGCCTGAACTACTATCCTAATTTCTGATTTATTGAACTAATCATGTTCTGATTCTTCTGTTTTAATTCTAATCAAAAATTAAGGAATTTGGCTTGATTCTTTTTGTTGATCTTATGAACTATGATATTCTCTATTTCAGCTTGAACCATTCCAGGGTTTTAAGAATTTCGATTAATAGTGAGAAGAATTGACTTTGTCACATTAATTTGCAAGTTATTTATTATGCAAAACTTTTTTAATTCTTTTAAAATACTTTTCAGATCTTTTTTTGATTTAGTGATCCAGGTCGTATTATTCATATATGCAATTACTGCCTGCCTTAGAGAGAACTTTGTCTTTTTCTAAGTTTATACAAATTGGATGACCATTCTGCTTCTATAGTATAATCCAGTATAGTATTATTTTGAATTTTGCATAGCAATAGATCATAAAAAATTCTTCATAACAGTGGAGAGATTGTTTCTCTTTGATCTATACTATCTCCTACAACTATTAGATTAGAGAATCCATTGGAAAGAATAATGCTACAACTTTTGTCTTTGAAGAGATCTATTATAATCTTCTTAATAGTTGTTGAAATTCGAATCAGATTTATAGCTTTTTCATGCATAAAGAGAGATATTGTGTCCTATGCCTTAGCAGTGTCTTAAAAAAAGTTCTATAGTTCTTTTTTCTTTTCTCTCACTTTTTTACAAATAATATTCAATAAATGAATAGGTTCTGTTGTGCTTTTTCCTGATAGACCAGCAAAGTTTAGATCTTTGAGGATTTTGTATTGTTTATATATCATTGATAGATGATTGGTAAGAATTTTGATAAAACATTTTTAAGTAGTTTGAAGGAGAACAATGGATCTTGTGTTGCTCAATTAATATCTCCAGGGCTTAGGTTTAGGGATAGGATAGATGTTACTACTTTTCCATTTCTTAAGTATTTGTTCAGTACTTTAGACTTTGTTAACAAGCAAGTATAAAACCTCTTTTTCTTTGGTACCTAAGTGTTTGAATATTTTATAACTAATATATGAGGGATCAGCTGCCTTTTTGTTTGAGAGGTGTTACAAAGTAGTTTCGAGTCTTCTATTTTGATTTTTTTTGTTAGTGATGAATAACATATTGGATCAATTCATTCTTTAGATTGATATTTTTTTTCCAAGAAGAATCTAAACTTTCAAAGTTAGTATTTCTTTGTTTAAAAGCTTCTTTATGATAGTTTTCAATCTTTCTTTTGATAGTTTGAGAATTAGTAACTATGTATTCTATTTCTTCCTGATTCTTGATTGAAACTTGGTCTAGTATAATTCTAGGTTTTTTGTAGTTCAAAATAGAGCCCAGTATCAATTTTTGATTAAATTTAAAATCTTCACATTTGTTTTCTAGGACTTATTTAATTTGGTTTTTGATATTTAGACTTTCTTTTTTCTTGCATATCATTTTAAGGATATATAGTACTCTATCTTAGTGACTTTTCACAATAGCTCTGAAATTTCTTTTTGTGACTGGGGAGGAGTTATTTCTTTATCGATGAATTTATCAAGATTTCTTAATTTTTAAATGGTTTTTTCTATATCCTTTAGGATTTTAACATCCCAGTTGACTTGTAATTTCTTAAAAAAAAAGTAAATCTTATTAGCTTCTCTATAGGTTTTGAAGTCTTTCTTTGGAATTGCAGATCCAAGCTTTACTTTTTTTCTCATATTAGGAATAGAGTAAATTCTTTTCTTTTTAAGGTTCTTATATGTATTCTTGATAATTATTGACTTGAAATTATGCCAGGCCTTATCAAGTTCTTGAGAATTATTTGCTACTCTTGATCCAGGAGATTGAAAATTGATCTCTAGAAACTTGTTTTCTATCCAGAATTTGAATTTCTTCTATTGTTCAGCTATAGAATTTACTGGATCAGATATTTTCTTACCTTTTGATCTACATTGTTCTTGAGTTGATTTTTAAGCAAATTGTTTATTGTCATTCTTGCCAACAATAAAATATGATCACTACTTGATAATATTTTTACTGGAATATTTTTATATTCGCATATATTGTTTAGACTGATTTCTGGTAATAATCAGATATAGTCAATTCTACTATATAATGTATTGTTTGTCTATTGAATATAGTGTTTTCTTCTTCCCAGGAGTTTTGAATATCTATATAGTTTCAGTTTTCTAGAAAGTTGAAAAGACCTATTTCAACTTTTCTGTATATAGATATTATTTTATTAGAGAGTGACTGATTTACTAGTGGATTGATGACTGCATTAAAATCTCCCATAATTATGATATTAAAGTGATTTCTTTGCTTGTCTAAGATTTTATTTTGAAGTAGTTGTTGTAGCCATCTATTTATAGTTTTTTCTGATGGCATATATACTTGATAGATACAGAGCTTATATCTTGTTGATAAAAAGTTGGCTTCTATTATGTAGTCTTCAATTTTTTCTATAGATTCTAACCTTTTTTCAATATTTTTATTGATGAGGAGTCCCACTTCAGATCCTCTGAGTTTTTTATTATTGCTACTGTGAAAAAACTTGTTTGTTATGAAGTAAAGGTGAACTCTGCTGCTTTATTTGTTAGTTTAGTTTCATAGATACCTAGGATATCTATATCGAGTTCTTGTAAGAGTTTGTATAGCCTTTGTTAATCCAGGCTAGTATTGATTCCTCTGATATTGTGTGTTCCAACTGAAATTGTATTAGCTAGTGAAGAGTTTTTTTTTTTTTTACCCTCTGTCAGGTTAGTTAAGTGTACTTTATTAAACATTTGTAAGCTGTACATATTAAATGAAGCGCTAAAGCTAAATCTCTAACTAACTCACTCGTTTT
>CAJVPT010000480.1:0-29516 GCA_910592055.1 Acaulospora colombiana
ATGATTTTTCGAGATAATCACATTTCCCTCTTAGATATCACGGTGATTATCGTACCCCGTAAACTGAAGATTAGCCATTATAATTACTGTATATACATTTTAATAATTATTTTTGAAAATAAATCAAAAAATTTTTAAACCTAAAATTATAATTCTAAAATTTTAAAACTTATATATTTTATTTTTATTATTATTATTTTTTTTTTAACCCACAGTCAGGCCAATATGGCTTGTCCATTTTATAGTAAACATATTTGATATTTACATATTTTATGATTTTCACATATTGACTTATCCATCTACAAAGTTTAACCTTCTCTAGATACAACTTAGGGGATAATATTTTGCTTCCTTTATGGCTTGGATTATCCTCTAGTCACTCAGATTATTGTCTACAGCTCATTACTGTAGATCTCCCAAAGTTCTAATTGTGATTAAAAACCAAACCATTTAAAACCTTTGAATATTCAACTATTTATTATATCGATTATAGTGTCTTGGAACTTCATGCATTCTGAGTCTTCTTTTTCTTCTGTTATATTTCTGGAAGGACAAATAGAAGAGTGATTGGCTTCCTTAAAGACTTGATCCATTTTTCTAATTGTATCAGTTGGTATTCTTTTAAGTTTTCTAGTAATTCCATGGTTTTGTTTCCATTTGATAGTAATGCTACAGTATTTGTTCCAGACTTCTTTCTTGAAGGTTTTTCTCATTTTTTTACAAAATTTACCAATAGCCTCTTGTATTATTGTTGCTGGGATCTTAATGGCTTTGAGGTATTTTTCTTGAATCTTGGGCTTATCTCTATGTATAAAGCCACAGATTGTGTTATATAGGTTTTCATCTTATTATTTAATATCCTGGATCCATTTCCCTGTTACTCTTTTAACTTCTACCTGGCTTTCGTCAGATAAATCTTTTGTTTTTCTAATATACTGAAGGATTTTACTTTGAGATTTGTCCCATATAACTGATCTTTCATTTTGGATCTTGGGACATTCAAAAAGATGTTTTAAGGTTTTCTCTTGTAAATTGCATATTGAGCATATTGTGCTTGAATATAAGTCTGGTTTTCTTTTTTGCATCACTTGGAGGGTAGAAAGCTCATTATAGGTTAGATTTACCAGAAAACTCTTATTCTTGTTGATACTAAAGAAGGTATAAAAGGTATTATATGAATTGAATTGTCTCCAGAAAATTTGCCAATCAATTTTTTTACTAGGATGTATCCATTGGTTATGGATACATTTTTGCTCCATCCAGGCTAGTTCTATTTTCCTAGTGTTCCATTTTTTAAGAAAATCTCTAATACTGATATCAATAGTATATTCTTTCCAGGCTATTATTATGAGAACTTAACCCAAATCAGATATTTGTTGTCAAGTCAAAGGATTTTCTCTTCTGGCCTGCTTTGCTAACCTGTCTATTATATTGTTGAACTTATTATTTTGATGGGCCTTGATCTTTTCAAATATGAGACAAAGATTTTTCTTTTGCACTAGATCCTTGATTCGGTTCCATAATATCCAGTTGATTATTTTAGTTCATTTTCTTATAGAAATAAACTTTTGCAATTAAATTGTCTTTCATATCTTAATGGCTACACTACAATCTGTATATATGATTGCTTTTCCATTTTTAGGTATTGTAAAGATTGCAGTAAGTATGGCTAGGATTTCTGCTTTTGTAGCTGATGGCCATGATGTTGTCTTTGCTAAGAATTGATTGTTTATTTTATTGTTTTCAATTTGAATTCATGCAAGACCCATTTCAAGTTCATCCTCGCTTTTTGTATATTGCTTGCAAGATCCATCAGTAAAGAAAATGAATTGCTTTATATTGCTTTTATAGTTATATCTAAGACTCTTTATTAGATCTATCATATGCTCTTCTGATTGTATGACCTGTTTAATCAGTTCGACTTCCCAATTCTCTATTTGTATCTCAATCTCTTCTGGCCCTAACGAATATGTAGTACTTAATTAATTTGTTAACACTGTGGACTGACAATCTATAGGGTTTTCTGGAAGTGTAAGTAGATTCTTTTTCCTAAAACTTTTTTGCCTATTTAGTTATGATAATAATCAGATTTGGGATGTATATGAAATTGTTGATTATTTAAATATATGAGGATAACAGATAGTATTATTTGTGCTAGGATTATAGGTGAGCTAATATGGTGTGAAAAGTACTCCTCTATTTTGCATTTTGACTTTTTCTATAGTAGTTCCTGTTGTTTTAGTCAAAACTTTCTAATTGGTTTTTTGTTTATTTATTTTAGGAGTCACTTTTACCATTTAAAGTTCATGTTCAATCCATTTTAGAGTTCAGTAGGATTGTTTTAGTAGATCTTGTTATCCTGTTACCTTTGCTCTAGTTTGTGTATATCAGCTTGAAATAGGACCTTTATAAGTATTGATAAAAATCTAAACTGCTTTCCATTCTCTTATTGTTTGTGTGGTTATATTAATTAGTTGATTTAAAAACATTATTTTGTTTCTTTTTAGAGAAGGAATAGCTTTCATATATTCTTTCTTATTATTTATGATCATCTTGATAGACATGATGCCTCCTTGAGTATCAAAGATTTTTTTCCATCTTCAAATATTATATGTAATCTGTAGCTTCTTTGCCATAGCCAAAGTTGCAGTAGCAAGATTACTTTTCTCAATTGCCTTGACTTCTATCGGATCATCAAGTATGTTTTTGGGCTTCCAATATTTGAGTTGACTTTGTTTAAGTCAGATGATTGTTACAATTCCTGAAATTTCATTGTTATTTAGTTGACAAAATAATATTATATAACTTTTGAGTTGAATTTTCTATACACTTTTGAGCTCATAGATTTGTTTGTTATGTATATGACTATTTGGTATTATTTTACAAATTAGGGCTTTATTTTTGAAAGCTTTTCTATATATAGTTGTTAGATTGTTGCAAACTTTCTCATTCAAGTGTATGTGCTGTATTCTGTACTTTATACAAGGGATTAGAACTCTATTGATAATATACCTAACATGTTTTTCGATTAGGCTTTTGTTACTAATTGCTTGGATTACTGTTCTGATCTCTGTCTTGAGTAGATTAATAATATCCCAATTGTTATATCTTTTTCCTAATCAGATACCCAGGAATCTTGCTTGATCATATTTATCTAGTTCCTTGACTATTAATTTGTCTGTTCCTGCATAAACTGTACCTGGGTCTGTACTGTTCTAGTTGAAAGTCAGAAGGATGGATTTTTCACTATTGATTTGTGAATCATTTGTTTGGTAAAATTGTCTGACATCTTCTAAAATATATTCCATATCAGCTTTGGATTTGGCAATTCAAGTAGTATTATATATATATGCTATTATTGCTTATCTTAGAGAAAGTTTTTCTTTGAGATGTGAATTTGAATGTTCAATATCTATTCTTCTTCTATCATGTATTTATAGTTTGGATTTCATTGAATTTTGTATAATGATGGATTGTAAAAAATTCTTTAGAATAAAGGTGAGATTGTTTCTCCTTGGTCTATTCCATTACCAGCTATAACTGGGTCTGAAAGCTTTATTGAAAGCATTGTTCTACATTTTCTGTTTTCAAAGAGATCTATGATTAATTGTCTACTAGTAGCTGGAATACAGATTCTGTTTATAGATCTTTCCAATATCTTAAGGCTAATTGTATCATATGCTTTGGCTGTATCCTGAAAAAGGATTTATAGTTCCTTTTTTTTTTTTTGGCTTCTTCACAAATACTATTTAGAAGTTAGATAGGTTCAGCCATACTTTCTATTTGTAAGCTTGCAAAATTAGGTCCATATAGAATTTTATGCTTTTTACATATACTGGTAAGTCTATTGATTAATATTTTAGTGAAACATTTTCTTGCTGTCTCTAGCAATATTATGAATCTTGTGTTGCTTAGACTATAGTTCCATGGTTTTGACTTGGATATTGGATAGATATTATTTTCTTTTTATTTTTTTGGTATACAGCCTACCTTAATTATCTGATTGTATAGTTGTTCGAGAGCCTTTTTTCCTTGAGGGCCTATATTTTTGAGCATTTTATAACTGATATGTAATGAACCAGATGCTTTCTTTTTAGAAAGGTTTTTTAGTGTTGTCTCGATCTCTTCCATTGTGATTTCTTCCTGTAAAAGAGAATACCATGCTGGATTTATCCAATCTTTTGATTGATATTCTCTTTCCATTCAGGACTAAGGCTCTTATAATTAATATTTCATTGTTTGAAAGCTTTTCAGTGATAGTCTTTAATCACTTGTTTGATTGTTTGTGAATTTGTAGCTATTAATTTTCTTCAGCTTGATTTCTGGTCTTAGCTTAATCTAAGGTTATCTTGCATCTTTTTCGGTTTAGCAGAGAGTGTAGCATTTATTTTTTATTGCTTTTAAGATCTTCACATCTGATTTTAAGTGCTTTGTTGATCTGGCTCTTAATATATAAACTCTTTTTCTTTTATAGGCTATTCTTAATATATGTTCTATATTAGAGATATTTTTGAGCTATACTTGGGCTTCTTCTAAGGACTAAGGAACTGTAAGATCCCAATTCTCTGTTTTCTTGTATAGGGAGTAGAGTTTATTGATTGCTTGTATAAGTTTGTCTCTAGTGTTTGCATCCCAATTGTGATAAGTCTTTTTTAGTAGGTAATGGACTCTGTTGGCTTCTCTGTAAGCTTTATATTCTTGTTTATTTACTGGCAAATCAAATCTTTTTTTTCTGATGTTAAATATATTCTTTTTTTTTTTAGAGTTTTATATGCACCTTTGATAAAAATATTTTCAAATTCCTGCCATACTTGATCCAGCCTTATTTGAGTTCATGTTGAGTTTTCAGTATATGAATGTAATTAGTCATATTCTATTATTTTGGTTTCAGTCCATTGTTTAAATTTTTCCCATTGAATTGATGTTAAGTTAACAGAATCAGGGATCTTTTTGCCTTGTGTTCTTTTCTAGTTTAGATACTATTTATCTTTTAACAAGTTGTTATTTGTTAACCTGATTAGGAGAAGAATATGATTGTTATTTGTAACTGACTCCATTGGAATATTTTTAAAATCATTTAGATTTCTCTTGGCTGATATCAGTTATGGATCAGATATAATCAATTCTGCTGTAAACATAATTATTAGACCATATGTATGTACTTTTATTTGTTTCCATATATTGTGGATGTTAGTAAAGTTCCAATCTTATAAGAAGTTGAAGATACCAATTTCAGCTTTTTTATATTATATTGTCTTCTTTTCAGATGAGGGTCGATCTGTTATTGGATTTACTACTACATTAAAATCTCCCATAATGATGATCAAATCTTGAATTTTTGTCATTGTTTATTTAGGATTCTTTTTTGCAGTATTTGTTGAAGTCATCTACTTTCTGTCTTTTTAGATGGTAAATAGATTTGGTAAATATATAGTTTACATTTCTTTGAAAGGAAGTTTGTACCTATAATATAGCCTTCTATTTTTTTTATTGATTCCAGTTTCTTTTTATATGTCTTGTTTATAAGGAGACCCACACTTGATCCTCTGTGTTTGATGTTATTACAACTATAGAAAAATTTATGTGTCTTTTGGAACTTGAAGGCATGTTCTACTACTTCACTCCTTAGTTTTGTTTCACTAATACCCATGATTCCTATATCTAGTTCTTGTATCTTGTCATATAAATACTGTTGGTCCAGTATTGTGTTTATTCTTCTTACATTGTATATCTCTATAGTTATGATTTCTTCTATAATGGAGTGCAATATATCGTTCTGATATATTGTTTGTTCTTTAAGGTTCTTGTTAATAGTATTTATTTTGATTGACTTGATAAAGTTGTTTAGGTGTTGTGTAGTGATAGGAAGGTTATTTGAAAAGAATGTATTTATTGTTATGTTCTTGTTTTTGAAATTGTTTTTAGTCCAGGAAGTATTGGATTCTTCTTGTGAATCTTGTTCTTTACTGATATTTTCTATTTGAACTGATGCAACTTTTAGGAGTGATTAGCTCTTTTCTATTTTATAGATCAGAGTAGGGTTGGGTCTCTTTTTCAATGTGACTCATTCTGCTATTTAGTTTGTTTAGGCTATGTAGAATTTGTTGCAATAGGTTTTGTTTTGCTTCAGATTCGATAGTCACATTGTTGATAATTCTAGAATTATGTATTCTATATCTTCTCTTTTGTGTATTGATCAGTTCTTTATTGCTTCCTGTTGCTGATTATTAATTGTGTCTTAGTCTTAACTTTCTTATATTTGTTTTATAGAACCTTGATCTTCTCTTTTCAGACTCTGTATCAAAGTTTTCTGTGTTATATCTAGGATCAGTTTCTTCTATAGAGGTTTTTCTTCATGTAGACTTTCTGTTGAATCTAATATTTGTTCTACCCAAGTAATTGTTATGTTGATCTGTACTGGATTTATTTGTTTCTTTAATATGAATACTGCTAATTCTATGTTTTTCTTTTTTGATATTCCTCTTATGGTGAAATATTTATTTCTTCTATAATTTTATCCTATTATTGCATGTCTATCTTAAAATATTTTTTGATACTCCATGTAAGTTTGTATCTATATAGAAAAATGTGCTGTTTGAGTGCTTTATTAAGATCTTCTGCTGTTGCAAAACATATAATTGTGTATTCTCTTCTTTTGAGTGTATATGGGTTTCTGGATATATAGCAGACTTTTGCTTTAATTTGTTTTAAGGCACATACTAATAAGCTTGTGAAGATGTTATATGTTCCATATAGTCTTAAGGACTGGCTATTGTGTTCTTTATTAATTTTGTTTACTTTTTTATTAGTGGATTTGTGTTGAGTGAAAATAGCCCTGATCACTTCTGTTTTAATAGGAATTATCCATAGATCTTTTAGCTTATTGTTTTATTTATAAGGAGTGATTTGTGCCTTGATTCTTCGTTGTGATCTTGAATAGTTATATATATGGATATTGGTGAGTTTTCCATATATCTGTAAAGCTACCTTAACTTCTTGCTATATATAGCTATGATCTATATCAATTAGGGTTACAAATAGATCTATGTTTTCTTCTTCTGTTTTTTTCTTGAGGATTTTTTTATCAAGTAGAAATTCTGACTCTTCCCATTCTTCTATACTTATGGGTATTATTGTGAAGTTCTTACCCTCTTTTTTGTTGACTTTTTTCAAACAATTCAGAACATCTTCTTTTTCTTCAAAAATAAAGGTTGTCCAAGCATTATTATTGAGAAATTCTTTTGTGTATAGTTGAAGTTCCTTTGGTAAGTTGAGAACATTTTGGAGATATGTCATTCTTTCTTTTTTACTTTCTTCTAATATTCTGGATGTTAATATTTCCAGTTGTATGCTCCATTTTGAATAATGTGAAATGGATTAATACTAGTTGATTTTGATCTATTTCTAGTATTATAGGATTGTAGCTTTGTGATATTTTCTTTTTTAACTTTTTCTTGAATTTGCTTTATTTTCAATTGATCCTCAATTTTTTTATCACCCATTTTTATTTCAACATTGTTGGGGACTTCTATTGTGTATATTGGTTGAATTTCCATAACTGTTTCTTTATTTGGTAATTTTGTCGAACTTGAATATGGATTGTATAGGACTATGTTTTCTTGCTTTATTTGTTATTACTAATGTGTTTTTTCTTCTTGTTCTATCAGTTTCATATACTTGTCTTCCAAGAAAGGGGTCAGCAAAACATCCTTTTTTTCTTGTTCTTGAGCCCATAAGTATAAAATATGTTATCTTAGAATTGTAGCTTTAGTGAAAGTGATATGATCAATGTTGAGAATTTTAGCTATAATACTATCTAGAATTGAGCATCTTGTAGGACTAGGGGCTGGGTTGGGGTTGTCTTTTTGTATAGAGATTGTATCGAGGATTGTTTATGTTGTCCATAGTTTTTTCTCTTGATCATAATTATTAGATAAGTTGATCAGGATTTCTAGAATATGAAATTTACATTTCTTTGTGATTGGTAGTAATCTTTGTGTTGTTGATATTGTTGTACTTGTCATATATTACAGATTAATAGGTTTAACTTGTGTTTCGTTGTTTTTAACATGTGATGAAGGTTTGTTTATCACTTGTTACTAATTTAGTGATGCAGAAAAACCTTAAAATTGTTGTGTTCTAAATTTAGATTCTGTTTCACATGTTTGTTATAGTAATGGTGTTGTTGTTGTTGATCAGCTTATTATGGACACGTGAAAATATAAGTATTATTGATCTGTTTACTGTAAATACATAGATAATCTGTAAATGTTGTTTATATAAACACATGAGAATATGAGTATTGTTGATCCATTTATGTAAATACATAAATAATCTATAAACATTGTTTATATGAATACGTCTTTTGGATCTTGTTTTTCTAAAAGAATATATATGTATGTGTTTATTGAAATTTGTTTGTTGTAATATATATGCTTCTTTACTGTGCAGTCAATGAAGCTTAGATGTCTCTTTGCTCTGGCCTGGCTGAGAGCTTTGTAAGATTGATATTGGACTTCCAAAAGCTTACTGTGATTCAGTTTTTCTCTTTGTTTGTTCTTCCTGAAAAAGAAAAATTTTGTATAGAAAAGTAGAAGTTTTTTAGATACTTACCTATTCCTGTACTGTGACTAGTTGATTCTATAGTTTTCTATAGTGTTTCTTGTAAGTGGATGGTTTTGATATTAGTTTTCTCTTGTTTTTTGGGCTGGCTTTTCTTTTTTCAAAATTATCAAAAAAGAAAATTTTTTGAAAAAATAGGGATCTTTTAAAACTTATATACTGTATATATATTAATTTTATTAAATTATTATTATTTTTTTTTAACCTGCAGTCAGGTCAGCATAGTATGTCTTTATTGTATATATTCTAGGTATTTACAAATTTGTAACTTTTATATACTGACTCACTCGTTGTCAAAAAATTTTTTCTCTAAATACAACCTAGAAAATGATATTTTGTTCCTTACTAATTTGGAATATTTCCTTTAATTAATAAATTCATTGCCTACAGGTCATTACTGTAGATCATTCTAAGTTTTGTCTGCAATTAAAAACCAAACCACTTTATTCTGTGACAGATCCAGTTCTTAATAATTACTATATACTTTTTTCCTTCTATTTATTTGATATCTTCTAGGCTCAAATCCTCTGGAGATAATAGCACTTCTTTTTGTTCCTGTTTAGTCTGTTCATCAGGTCTGGACTTGGGTCTCTTATTTATTTTGTCCTCTTCTGTAATGTTTTGCTTCTTTTTCCATTCTATCACTTGGGCACAGTGAGTATTCTAGATCTCTTTTTTAAAATTTGCTCTTATCTTTTGATAGAGTTTACCAATTATATCTTGTGTGTTTGCTGGTGGGATCTTGAGCTGCTTTTTGAGGTACTTTTTCAAGAAGGTGGTTTTGCTTTCTTCTATATATTCACAAATAATATTGAAAAGGCCCCTGTCAGAATTCCAGATCTCTTCTAACCATTTGTCTGTCCAGTCATTTATTTTAAGTTGAACTTCTTTTTTATTTTTTATTTCTTTACTAATAAGTTTATTGATCTTTTCGTTTGCTTTCCTCCATAAGTTTTTCTGAGTTTTCCTAGTGACTGGGTATTCAAAAAGATATTCTAGTATCTCTTCTTGAAGTTTACATACTGGGCAAGTGGTTGTAATATACACATCTGATTTTCTCTTCTTAAGTATCTGTAGGACTGGAAGTTTATTGTGAGTTAAGTTTGTTAGGAAGCTTTTGTCTTTGTTGGTTTTGAAAGAGGTATCAAAGATATTGGTTGAATTGAACTGGTTTCAGAAGGTCAGCCAGTCTATTATTTTATCATTTTGAATCCTGAGATTCTGAATTTGTTTTTGTGTTATTCAGTTTAGTTTAGTTTTTTTCTTATTGAACATCTTGATGAAATCTTTGATACCAATTTCTATTGTGTATTCTTTCCATGCTGCTATTGTGAGGACTCTTTCTAGCTCTGATAGTTGATGCCACATTATTGGGTTCTTCTGCCTAACCTGTTTGACAAGTAAGTCTATTTTATTGTTAAATTTGTTGATTCTGTGGACTTTGACCTTTAGGATTTCCAGATTCAGGTTTTTCTTATTTACTAGGTCCTTGATTTTATTTCAAAGTGGCCAGTTAGTAATTTTTGTTCATCTTCTTATAGATATCTCTATTTGTAAACAGATAGATTTACATACTTTGATTGCAATGTTGCAGTCAGTAACTGTCATATTTTGGGGGATTGTATATAGTACAGTAAGAATAGCTAGTATTTCAACTCTAGTTGCTGATAGCCATGTGAATGCTCCTGCTGAGAACTGTTTAACTATCTTGTCTTCCTCTATTATGATCCAGGCTATGCCCATTTCGAATTCACAATCTGTTATTTTTTTTTATAAGAGCCATCTATGTAGAAAGTAAGCTGATCAGCCATATTCCTTTTATTATATCTCAATATGCTCTTGAGTTTATCTCTGTGTTCTTCTGTTTGTATGGCTTTTTCTATTAGTGTGATATTCCAGTCTTCACTTGAATCTTTAATTCGGCTGGTCTGGAAGTTGGTAGAGCTATTGTTTGCTGAAATGTATTTGTCTGCCAGTCTGTAGAGTTTTCAGACAAGAGAATCTGTCTCCTTTTTCTTAGATTATTATGTTGATTAAGCTGTGGAAGAAAATGGATTTGTGACATGGCCACTTCTAATAGTTGCTTTGTGCTGTCTGGTTGAAGATGAGTATTATTACTAGTAGGATCATACAATATATTAGTTGATATGAAGTGAAGTAAGTTTTGTTGTTTATAAATACTATCTTTTTCCATGCATCTGTTGAGGTATTAGTCTAAACTATCCAGAAACTCTTCCTTTGATCTTGGTTTATTGGGAATGCCTCAGTTTGCATATTATAAACTATTCATTCCAGTTCATATAAAGAGTTTCATAGGAGATCTTGATTTGCTATTGTTTTTTCTTTCACTTTTTTGTATCAGAAGGGAACTGGTTTCTTGCATCTGCTATAAAGAATTTGAACTGCTCTTCATTCCTTAAGTGTCATTGTGGTAGTATTAATGAGCTGGTTTAAAAACATGATCTTGTATTTTTATAGTGATGGAATGGGATTTTTGTATTTTTTATCCTCTTGCAATATCAATTTAATTGATAAGATACCTTTCTGATAATCGAATATGTTTTTCCATCTTCAACTTTGGAAAGTGACTTGTATACTTTTTGCCAAAGCTAGTGTTATAGCTGTCAGGTTTCCTTTCATTAGCTTGTAATAGTTAATAGGATTGCTTAAAATATTGCCTGGCTCCCAACTTTTGATTTGACTTTGTTTTAGTCTGATTATGGAAGCAATATCAAAGGTCTGTTATTGTTAAACCGACAGAAGAGTGCAGGTATATGACTTTTTAGCTGTATTTCCCAGATACTTTTGAGGTCATATATTCCTTTGTTATGAATATAACTGTTTGGGATTGTTTCACAGACCAGGGCCTTGTTCTTGAATGCTTTTCTAAACATGGCTGTGAAATCATTACATGTTTTCTCACTCAGGTGTATGTGTTGTGTTCTGTATTCTATTCTTGGAATTAGGGCCCTATTAATAATGTATCGGGCATGTTTTTCTATCAACTTTATCTTGATTATTGCCCGGACTACTGTTCTGATCTTTGATTTTATAAGACTGATAGTGTTCTGATTTCTTTGTCTTGGTTCTAGCCAGATGCCAAAAAATCTAGCCTGGTTCTCCTTATTGATTTTATGAACTATAGTATTCTCTATTCCAGCCTAAACAGTTCTGGAGACTTGTGGGTTTTGGTTAATAGTAAGAAGAATTGACTTCTCTGTATTAATCTGAGAGTCATTTGCTATATAGAACTTTTTCACTTCTTCCAGGATCTTTTTCAGGTTTTTCTTGAATTTGGCAATCCAGGTCTGTCATCCATATAGACAATTACTGCCTGCCTTAAGAAGAGCTTTATCTTCTCTTCAAGTTTACTAAAGTTGGAAGACCATTCTTCTTTTATGAAATAATCTAAATTGTTGTTGTTTTGGATCTTGTATAAAAGCGGATCATAGAAGATTCTCCATAATAATGGAGAGATTGTTTCTCTTTAATCTATTCCATCCCCTACCACTATTGGATTAGATAGTCTATTGGGGAGGATGATACGATAGTTTTTGTTTTTGAAGAGATCTATTATGAGCTTCTTAATGGATATAGAAATTTGAATTTGATCTATAGCCTTTTCAAGCATGTGTAAAGATATTGTATTATATATCTTTGTAATATCTTGAAATAGAATCCATAGTTCTTTTTTTTTTTTCTAGCCTCTTTACAAATATTGTTCAGCAAGTGGATAGGCTCTGCTGTATTCTCTCCCTGTAGCCTGGCAAGTTTGGTCCTTTTAAGATTTTGTGTTGCTTGCAAATAGTTGATAGTTGATTAATAAGGATCTTGATAAAGCATTTTTGGGCTGTTTCTAAGAGGATGATGGGTCTTGTATTGTCCAGATCACATTTCTAAGACTTGGGTTTGGGAATAGGATAGATATTATTGCTTTTCCATTTCTTAAGTATTTGACCTGTACTTAAAACTTTATTAAAAAGAAGACATAAAGTTCTTTTTTCTTTAGTCCTAAATGTTTGAACATTTCGTAACTGATATACTGTATGAGGGGTCAGCAGCCTTATTGTTTGAAAGAGATTGCAAAGTAGTTTCAAGCTCATCTTCTTTAATTTCTTCTATTAGAGGGGAATACCACATTGAGTCGATCCATTTTTTAGGTTAGTATTCTTTTTTCCAGAAGAGGTCTAAATTCTCGAAATTGGTATTTTTCTTTTTGAATGCCCTTTTATGATATTCTTCAACCTTGCTTCTGATGGTTTGAGGGTTGGTAGCAATGTAATCTTTTCCCTTCTGATTTGTGGTTAGCACTTGATCTAATGTGATTCTTGATTTTTTACGATTTAAGACTGAGCTTAGTATCCACTTCTGATTAAATCTAAGATCATCACATTTATTATTCAAAGCCTCCTTGATTTGGTTTCTGATATAGAGACTTTCTTTTTTCTTGCATATTATTCTAAGGGTATGTTCTATTTTAGGGATTTTTCTCAATTGCTCAGAGATCTTTTCCTGTAACTGAGGAGGTGCTAGTTCTTCGTCAATAAAATTGTAAGCACCTTATAGGTTCTGAATAGCCTTTTTTATATTTTCTACGTCTTCTGTGGTCTTCATATTCCAGTTAATCTAGATTTTCTTTAGGAGGAAAGAGATCTTGTTGGCTTCTCTATAGGCTTTGAAATCCTTCTTTGGGATTACTAATTCTATCTTGACTTCTTTTCTTCTATTGGGAGTAAAGTAAACTCTTTTTTTCTTGAGGCACCTGTATGTATCCTTAATTATTATGGTTTTGAGTTCTTGCCAGACCTTTTTGAGCTCTTGAGGACTGTTCTCAGTTTCATGCCAGAAGATCTGTATATCAATTTCTAGAAGCTTGCGTTCTATTTAGAGTTTGAATTTCTCTCATTATTCTATAGTGGAGTTGCCTGGATCTGATATTTTTTTACCTTTTGTTCTATTTTGCTCTTGTATCTGGTTTTTGAGTAGATTGTTTATTGTCATTCTTGTTAATAACAGGATATAGTTACTACCCAATAGTGTCTTCACTAGAATATTTTTAAACTCATATACAATATGTTGTTTAGACTAATTTTTGGTGGTATCCAGATATAATCAATTCTACTGTGTGCTAAGTTATTTGCCCATATGAAGGTAATATTCCCTTCTTTTTCTCAGGAGTTTTGAACATCTATATACTGTAATTCCAGTCTTCTAGAAAGTTGAAAAGACTTATTTTAGCTTTTCTATATCTTAGGATTGTTTTGTCTATAGATGATAATCGATCAACTATTAGATTGACAATTGCATTGAAGTCACCCATGATTATGACTTTAAAATAGTTTTTTTGATTATCTAGAACCTTATTCTGAAGTAGCTATTGTAGCCATTTACTTTCAGCTTTTCCAAATGACAAATATACTTGATAGATATAGAATTTGTTTCTTATTGATAGGAAGTTGGCTCCTATTATATATCCTCCTATTCTTTCAATTGATTCTAGCTTTTTTTCGATATTTTTTCTAATGAGAAATCCTACTCCAGACCCTCTGGGTTTCTTATTATTACAGCTGTAAAAGAATTTATGCATTTGCTATAAATTAAAAGCAAAGTTCACTATTTCTTCTATTAGTTTAGTTTCCCAGATCCCTAGGATATCTATATTAAGATCTTGTATGAGTCGAAATAGTTTTTATTGCTTAAGACTAGTATTAATGCCTCTAACATTATGTGTTTTAATAGTGATAGTATTGTCTATAGTGGGGTTGTCAATGATATAGTTCTTATACAGTGTTTATTCTTTATCTAGTTTATTACTAATATTCTTTTTAATTATACAAATGAAATCATCAAGTGGTGTGATATGTGTTGTCTAGAAAGTGTTATATTAGTTTCTGTTATTGTTTCTATAGTCACTCCTTTTTTCTAGGATAAGCTTGATTCCTTTTGTGCATCAAACTCTCTTCTGATATATCTTGATTGGACTAGTGCTTTTTAGGAGCGATTATTCCACTGACTTCCTCTTACCTATTCTAACTACCTGTTTTCTCTTCAATTATGTTTATCCTATTATTTAATTGTTTGAAATTGTTTAAAATCTGATATAAGGGATCTTGATCACTTTCACTTTCTAAATAAGGACTTTGCGACCTATTTTGCAAACTTCTTCTTCTGTTATATTGATTGATTAGCTCTTTGTAACTATTGGTAGCAAAGTATCTAGGAATATCTGATGCAGTATATTCTTTTCTATTATTTCTTTCATGCCTTATTCTATTATTGCTTCTCTGCCTAATCTGTCTCAAATTTCTGAACCTATGATAGCTTGCTGAGTTAGAAGTAGTTTCTGTTAATTCATTATTTGATTGTGATTTAGGTATTGATTTAGTGTCTATTTCTATGTTTCTTGATCTGAATCTTGAATTTTCTATCTTTATTTTGAGATTTTGTCTTTCTGTTTTGGATGTATGTTTGATACTCCATGAGAGGCAATGTCCTTTTAAAAAAATATGTTGTTTGCATGCCTTGTTTCTTTTTTCTTTTGTCTTGAAGCAAACTATTGTAAAGTTACGTTTCTTGAATGTATAAGGATTTTTGGATATATAGCATGCCTTAGCTTGTATATCATTTAATGCTTGGGCTATTAAACTGGTATAGGTTTTGTCAGTATCTAGAAGTCTTACTGAGTTCTCATTTCTTTCAATTAATATCTGATTGATTTCATTATCACTAAGCTCAGACTTGGAGAATATAGCTCTGGACATTTCTGTACCAATTGAAGTCATCCAAATTTTTTCAGAATTTAGGTTGAGATATTTGTGCCATTTGATATATTGTAGGCTTTTACCCATAGGTTTGTATTCACCTCATAGATATAAATGTTTTGGATTTCTCTATATCTTTTTAGATATGCTTTTATGAGGTTCTTAGTGTTTTTTTGATCTATGTCTATCAAACATACATGCCAGATGGTATTGTCATCTTTAGTTTTTGATTCTTGAAAAACTTTTCTGTTTAGGTTTTTTTTGTCTTTTTTTTCTTATAAGTAATTGATGGTATTATATTTTGGATAGTGAAGTTGTCTTTCTTTTAATTGACTTCTTCAATACATCTTATGTCATCTTCTTTCTCTTGTACCCAGAAAACTAACCACTCATTTCTATTAATAAATTCTTTTTGTAACAGGTTTCTTTTTTCTTATGGAAGTTTAAGAGCATTGCTTAGATATGCCTTGGTTTCATTTTCTATTTCTTCTAGAATATTGGCCAGCATTTCTTCTGATCTATACTCTCCTTTTTTTTTAATGAAGTAAGGATTTGTTGATAGTACCATATTTCTATTCCTAGTGATATAAGAGTTATGTTTACTGATGCATTGTTTTTTAACTGTTTATTTGAGTTTTTGTGATTTTAGTTCTTCAATATCCTGTGTATATATCATTGTTACTTCATTATCTATTGTTAATTTCATTATCTTTTTGTTTAATGATTTCTATTGGTTGTCATTCTAATTTATATTGACTTTTAAAATTCTTGATAATTTCCATAAGCTTATCTTCTATGTAGGGTTGTAGAAGGTCTTCTTTAATCCCTTTGCCTTGTTGCTAAAGACATGTGATATATTGATTAGGATTCATTCTTTGTGGAAAATTGTTATATCTACTCCTAGTATCTTAGCTATAATACTATCTAGGATAGTAAATGTTTCTGGTAGTGAGGTTACTGGTCCACTGGATTCATTATTTCTTTATTTTAGCAATTGTTGTGAAGCCTATAAGATAGAGTGTTTGTTATGTTTTAGTAAGAGATTGATTAATATGTTTACTATATCCTCTTCTTTTTTACTAACTATCTGTAATATACATTATATCTTGTTCATATTTGCTACTGGTTTAGATTTATTAATAGGTCACATGGTTGCTTGTTTGTATTTATTAGTTGTTCTATTTTTAGATCGTAGATAAACCTTTCTATGGTTGTTGTTGTTTATATTTTGATTAGGTAATATGAAAAAACCTTGTTGTATTATTTTGATCTATTTATTTATTGATATTGAAGATTCTATCCAAATTTTGCAAGTTGTTGTCATATTTGTATAGACTGTCGATCAACTTGTTTGGATCACAAATTGAACGTGTATGTGTGTATCTTATTTATTGTTTTTACATATATACTTGTTTTGCTTGTCCACTTTTATGTATTTGTATTCACATAATAAGATAGAGAATATGTATATTGTTTATGTGTATATATATGTTTAGACTGTCTTGTCCTTGAAGAGCTTTGATATCCTTTTGTGACTTTGAGTGACTGAAGTAACTTGATTTATCAAGTAAACTTAGTTGCTTCTTGGGTTCCTTACAGTGTCAAGAAAGGTGTTAACCTGCACTGGCCTGACTGTAAGCTGTGTGAAGTTGATATTGGCTCTTTTTTTCTGACTGTGAATCAGTTTGCAAGTCTCTTTTCTTTCTCCTAAAAATTTAAAAAAAAAGAAGTAAAAGAAAATTAGTAAAACAGTGTATACCTCTTTTCTTGATGTTTCTAAAAACTTGTTGTATGTATATTGCAATAGTTTAGTAGCTTGGTTTGAAGGATATATTGTTTTTTCTTGTGTGGTTGACCAGGTTTGTTTTTTCCAAAAAATTACTAAAAAAAAATTTTTTTAAGAAAAAGGAGAATCAGCGACTAGAGTTTTTTTTTAGCTTTTCTTTTTATTAATTTTATTAAATTATAATTTATAATAAAATATTTATTTATTTAAAAAAAATTTTTTTTAATCTACTATTAGGTTGATATGACTTATCTTTATTATGTATTTTAAAATTATTATACAATTTAAAAGATTTTTACGTAACAGTTTATCTGTCTTAAAAGTTTAACTTCTCTAAATGCAACTTAGGAAATAATATTTTGTTTTCTTAATAATTTGAATTATTCTTTAACTATTAAGTTCATTGTTTACAAATCATCATTGTAAATTATTTCAAATTTTAAATAGCAAATTAAATACCTAATCACTTTTCTTATTTCACTATCCATCTTTCAATAATCTTCTCAAGGTTTATACCTTTGTATTATTTTTTATATAATATCTTATCTAATAGAGAATTATTCTCTTCTTCTAGATTTTTTGTGTTTTTAAACTTGTTTTTTAGAACTTGATATTATTTAAATCTCCTATCAGTATTCAAAGTCTTTTTTTATTTAATTACTATTTTGTAATATTTGCTTTAGATTTTTTCTTAAAATTCTTTCATATTCATTGATACAGTCTTTCTATAGCTTTTTTTATAATAAGTGGCTTTATCTTATAATATAGTTTGAGGAAGTCTTCAATATCTTTTATTTTATCTCTATACATACTGTATATTAATATATTATTTAAAATGACTATGTTTTTATTGTTATATCTTATTAAACAATATACTAACTACTTGATATATAGCTTCTTGATTTTTATCCTTAATCTTCACTTGATCAGTAATATATTGAATCAACTTTCTATTCACTTTTTTTCAAATATCTAGTTTTTCAAAGCTTGTTATTGAACACAAGAACAGGTGATCAGTTGTTTCTTCATAAGTTTTACACCTAATACAAGGGTTGATTCATAAACTTTTGGTTTTTGCTTCTTAAATGTCTATAACATAGAAAGTTTATTATAAATAAGATTCACCAAAAAGCTTTTGTCCTTGTTATTTTTGAAGAATATATACAATGTATGATATATATTAAAATGGTCTCAAAAGATTATTCAATTTATTTTGATTTTCTCTTTATTTCATTTATTTTGAATCTATTTTTTATTATCCCAGTCAAGACTGATTTTTCTTTGATTTCATTCTTTAATAAACTTCTAAATACCAATGTTAATGATCAGACCTTTCTATATTACTATAGAGAAGACTATATCTATCTCTGATATACAGTATGCTGCCATTCTATTGGAAATTTTTTTTTAGTTAATTTTACTAGTATATTTGTCATATTGTTAATATAATTATCTTTATATGCATGAACTTTTTTCAGTATTAAGAGAAGGCTTTTTTTCTTAATTAGATTTCTTATTCTTGTTCAAAGTAACCAGTTAACTATTTTTATTTATTTTCTAAATGATATAAGTGATTATAATTGTATAGTATTTCATATTTTAATAGTTACCTTGCAGTCTATAAATATAGTAATATTAGTATCTTAAGGTAAAATATAGAGTACTATCAATATATCTGGAAAGAAGCAAGTAGGAAGTTGATCCAATATATTATTGATCAAGTAGAGGTCCAAAACGAAGATCAAGAAGTTATACTTCAAGTAGTTAATACGTGGCTCAATAAGATATAGCAACAGGAACAGAGTCTTTTTAAAATAATATTTGGATATATATATAAAAACAAAATAAAGATATTGAAAACTTCCTCAAACTACATTACAAGATAAAGCTACTTATCATGAAGAAAGCTATAGAAAGACTATATTAACGAATATGAAAGAATTTCAAGAAAAAGATCTGAAATAAATACTGCAAAGTAGTAATTGAATTGATTAAAACCTTGGATAGTGATAGAAGATCCAAATGACATTGAGTTCTGAAAAACAAGCTTGAAAATACAAAAAATCCAGAAGAAGATAATAGTCCTTTAATAGACAAGATATTACATGAAGAACAATCCCAAGGTATAAATCTCGAGGAGATTATTGAAAGATGGATAATTAAAGGAGAAATGTGGTTAGATATTTGATCTGTAATTTAGAATTTTGGATGATTTACAATAATGACCTATAAGCAATGAATTTGATAGCTAAAAGATAATTCAAGTTATTAAGAGAGCAAAATATCATTTCCTAAGTTGCATCTAAAGAAGTTAAACTTCTAAGACAGGTGAGCTGTCATATAAAAATTTTTGTGAAACTCATCAATCTAACAAATACAACACATACTCCATATAGACAACAATCTGATTATAATTCAAATCCTTCAATCCTAGAACACAACTGGAAAATCCTTACTACAAATATCAGAAACCTCAAATTAAATCCAGGCAAATTACAATTATAGACAGAGTGGGTCAATAAATACAAGCCAACCATTCTCGCTTTCACAGAAACAAACATCAGTAGCAAATAAGGCACATTCATCCAATTCAATAACTACCAAACCACATGAAGTGATCAAAGCAACCAAATCAAAGGATTTGGTGTCACACTGCTCATAGAAAAAAACCTCACAAAACATATCTTTAAAAAACAAATATGGAAGAATAGAATCATCACAGTAGATCTTCTTTTCAGATCCAAATGCAAATTCAGAATAATCACCATCTACCTGCCCTCCCAATCATATAAAGACAACCAAGAGTGTATCTAAGAAACTTTCAAACTTATCAATGATGCAAAAATTGTGAACAGTCACATCATAATTCTAGAAAACTTCAACTTTGTCCCCAACCCCAGTATCGACATATCAAATTCCAACACCCTTAAAAGAAATCAATACTCATTAACTGGAAAATTAATCCAATAGCTTACGAACAATCAGTTTATAAATACCTTTAGAGACTTACACCCCTACAGTATCCAACACACCTAGAACAATTGTGAGGGAACTATTAGCAAAATTGATCAAATTTAGATCTCAACATTATTACTATGGCTTCTAACTGATGCAAATATCCAAACACTTGATAAAGAACTTTTGAAGACAGACTATAATGCAACCTCTTGCAACCTCCAACATTGAAACTTTGATCCTTCTCAAGTCAATAGAATTAGAGTACAACCCAACAACAGATTCAGATGGGAAAACATATCATCAGATAAATGGAAAGACTTTGATAAATATATATACTCAAAACTACAATCATCCTGGTCAACTTCAACCTCAATAGAAGATATCATAGAAAGAAAATGGAATCTATTAAGAGATACAATCCTTCAAAGTATGGCACTTCACATAAAAAGATATAAAAAATCAAAACATACTCCAAAACCCCCAAACTCTATTCTCTAGGTAAACAACTAATAGATAATGATCCTATTACAGATACTATCAAAACAAAAATAGACACCATTCCCAAGAAGCTCTATACTCAATATAATATCACAATCAACCCAATTACAAAACCACTCAATTTAACAAATGTTTTCCAATGGATCCAGAATCTCAAAACAATAAGAACCACCCATAAACAAATCTTCAACAAGAATTGTAAAAATCAACAAATTGACATAATTAATGAAAGACTTCTCAGAAGACAAATATACTTCAATACCAACAAAAAACAAATGATCAGAAACCTTCTGGATGATTCCAAAAAACATATTATGCTTGACAAAATCATTTCAAGTGATCCAGAATTGACAATCACTACAGATCCAGAAGAGATTAAAACACTGGTTAGTGCATACTTCAAAAAATAGACAAGTAAGTGCAACACTATTGAAACCAAAGACACAAGATGGGAGAAGATCTACATACCATCTACATACATAAATAAAGAATGGTATACCAGTGTAACAGCACTTATAACAATAAGGGAAATATAAGATACTATCAAATGCTGCTTCTCAAAATCAGTACCTAGCCCCACAGGAATCCTATACATAGCACTTAAAAAACTCTTAAGTGAATCACTCAACTTCATCACAGATCTCTTTAATGATATTCTCAAACAAGAAAAAGTCTCTATGGAATGGAAAAGATGTAGCATCTATCCTATCCCAAGCCAAAGCCTTGGGAAAATAATATCAATATTATAAGACCAATTACATTACTCGAAACAATTAGAAAAGTCTTTACAAAAATCCTAATCAACAGATTAGCCAAGACACTCTAATCACACCAAATCCTCTTGATACATAACTGGGCAGCACTCCAGGATCTAGCACTCAAGAACCAATACATATTCTTCGAGCAATTCAAGATGATACAAGGCAAACTCATAAACAAGCTTGGATTCTGAGTCTGGATATGACCAAAGCATTCAACTCCATAAACATCTTTAGACTCAAAGAAACCCTCAAAAGAATCAAATGTCCAAATACAATTATTCAAATAATCACAAATATTTGTGACAACCAACAAAACCACATACTCACACCCTTTGGACCTTCACCCCAATACATAGTAGAGAATAGCATAGATTAAGGAGACATGATATTACCTCTCTTATGGAGAATCTTTTATGACCCACTTATTATATACATCTCTGAACAAACCAGAGAATACACACTAATAGTGAAACAATGGTCAGATCCCACAATACCATCCACCATAAGAATACAAAACATTTCATATATTGCTTTCATAAATGATATAACCCTATTCACAGAAAACAGCCCAACCTTCAAGGGATATGTGACATCTGTTTAGATTTCTATAGAATCAATAACATCAATATTAATGCCACAAAATCAAATCTTATAGTACTCAATGCCAACCCAAACCTAAACAACATGATCTAAATTCAAAACCAATCTATATACATGCTTAAACCAAATCAAGTAGCAAGAATTCTAGACATTTATCTCAAAGGCAAGAGAACCAAAGCCTTTCAATAACAACTAATCAAAGACAAGACAATCAAATATACTAATACAATCAAATGAAAAAAAACAACTGACAAACAAATTCGATACCTTCACAATCAAGTTTGGATATCAATAATCACATACCTGCTTTCAAACATGATTCTCACAAAGCCCAACTGTGATAAGATAATAAGCATCCTCAATACAACCTACAAATATAAACTCTACTTAACTCAATCTGCATCAAACTCCATACTCTTCAATCTAATGGAATATGGATTCTTTCATCTTTGGGATAGGCAATTTCTATTACATGCAAACAACTGGTACAAAAGAGTCAACAGACAGGACATAATAGAAAAGATCACAACTATACACTTTCAAGAACTCAAAAATAGATGGTAGTCTACCAAAACCATCACAAGCACCCACTTCACAAGCACTTTTCTTCCACAGGGTCACGATTTCACATATAACCTAATCTATCTTCTCAGACAAAATAAATTTACAGGCATCAACGTCAATCTTCAAGTAATTAAAAAGACAGACACAACAATATAAGAAGTAACAGATCCAGGCTGGTAAAATAAATATCGAAAACAGCTAGCAAACAATTAAATTCTCTTCATCAATCAAATCACCAACTATATAGGATCATGTCTGACTATCTGGGTGGAAATCACAACCCCCAACAAAAAACCCAATAGGAAGAAACTAATATGGTTCCAGGAGCTATAACAAAATCAAGAGATAGCCAAATAAATACAGAATAGATATATAAATAACAATGACACAAAACAAATCTACAGATTAATCATAGAAACACCAAATCAGAAGATCAAATGGACCGCCATAATACAAACAGACAAAAGCATCATTTACAGGAAAAAAGCTATCACCAACAATACTGTCAAATTACAGCACTACACATATATCAATAATAACCACTCCTTCAGGAATGTCAAGGATATACTCTAAATATATCTGAAAAACAAGGGGAATATATTATTTTCAAGAAAAAAAACAGTTTCATCTGTATTCCAGTACATAAAAGTAGAACTAGCTCCAGAGACACATTTAGCAACAACCTCTGTCAACATAGCAAAATCTTACTCAACAGCCTAAATAAACTCTTCTCAGACAAACTAATTCATGACAAACTTCTACTACCTTCTACTATCGACAACAACCCTATAACACACAACAAAAGACTCATCCAAAAAATTCATAGATACAACAGAAGGCACACGTACCAAATTGACCATTATTTAACAAACAATCCACAAACTCAAAAATATCACAACATATACTAATGGCTCCTTGGACACAGACTACAGAATAGGTTTCAGATGGTACATTATCCAAATCTCAGGAATCAACTTCAAAAGGAAATATGTAATTATCCTTCCTTCACAAGAGTTGAATCAGCTACCATCGCATCATTCTTAATGACAGCTTCAGCAAACAACAATATTACAATATGTAGTGACAGTCAAGCAGCACTCGATACCATTTCCAAAGTTCAAGAAAACCCAATCACTATTAGAACATCCAAAAATAGTACTCTAATCAATATAATCAATCATATTACTAAACAACAAAGACTTAATATAATATGAAAAAAAATTAAAGTACACAACAATGACCCAGACAACAATAAAGTAGACATGCTTTTCAAGGAGGCAACCATTACAGGCAAAGCCTCAGAAATAAATTTTATTTCTATAAAAGATAGTCAGAGCCCATGAATTCAAGAGTGAAATAGACAAGTCTTAGATAACACAATATCAGAAACTACAAGGAACTTCATTAAAGCAAGGCATATCTTCAACTGGAGAATACTAGATCATAATCTAATCTCAACAAACAGCAATACACTACAAAGTATAACATAGGTGGAATCAATAATCCACAAACCTCTATCTTAAATAATAATAGATATAACCAACAAACTGGATTACAATACTAGATCTTTTAGACTTAGACTATGGAACTTAGAACTGCCAACCAAAGACAAGCTACACAAAAGAACAGCAACAACATATAAAGACAACCTCTGTATCAACTATTAGCACATCGAAACCAACACCTATACAATGATATGCACAAGACAATGGAAAAACATCTTCAAAAAACTATTCCAAATAATCAACGAGAAAATCAGCAGTAAAAAACAAAGAACCTCTCAAAAAACACTAAACAACAAACTTAAAAAAATGGAAAGGGAATGGACTCCTAAGGAAAGAAACTATATTGCAAGGGGGCACTAACAAAAGATCTCTTAAAAATAATAAAGAAATACACAACAACAGAAAATCAAAAAGAAATCCTTAAAAATATCATAGATAGATTCTTGACTATCCTTCAGGACAAATGGCAACTGAGGTGCCAGCTTTTTTCACAATGAAAAACAAATCAAAATATAATCAAAAAAGACAAAAAAAATAGAAAACACTAGACAGAAGAACTATTATGCATAAATTATACATTCCAGGAATCAATAAAATTATGAAACACTCCAGTCAACACTGGATCAACTGGAATACAATATATTCCTTCAAAACAAATTTTTATGGAACAGGTAGAGCCTTGGCAGATTAATCAAGTATATATCAATACTTGACAATAAGCTACACAGTAGGACTATCCTTAGTGAGTTTAATTAGGTAACTAGAGAGTTAAATTTGTATAAAATAAATTTGTACATACTTATAATAATATCTAATAAACAAGGTGTAAGCCACCTAGTTAAAAAAAAATAATAATAATAATTAATAATCAATAGTCAATAATTTAATTAATAATTAATCAATAATAAATTAATAATCAATAATTAATCAATAATTAATCAATAATAAATTAATAATCAATAATTAATCAATAATTAATTAATTAATTTTTTTTTCTGAGTACCTATAGCCAGGCTAAATTGTCAATTTATTAATTAATTGAAAACATAAGTATATTTTTATTCAAGCAGCATGATATATACTATAGATAAACTATTATTCTAATCAAAATAACTTATCTTAGTATAAAAGTCTCAAAGTTTAGTCTTGGGGACAATATTTCGTTCCACAGTGTCTTTGAGTGAAACCCTCCTAGTCCACTGTATTATTATTAGCAAGTTGTCACTGCCATATATCTAACCAAGCTGCTGGAATATAGGAAATTACAAAAGGATGGGTTGAAAAAAAGAGAAGAGGAAATATCTAAAAATGTCTAAATAGATGACAAGAAAATAAAAAAGTAAAAATTGAAAAAAATATTTTCAGCTTCCTCCAAAAATCTGCTTCTTAAGCCTCCTTTTCTTAATAAAAAATACTCAATTGGGATATCCTTTTTTTTTTGACTATCTGAGGAACTTATTCATTCTTGATCTTGATTTTCTTATTATGTACAGTCTGAGGAAACTTATCACCTAATGAAAGCCTTTACTTCCAAGACACACTTAGTTTCAACCTTCTTTGGGTAGTGATTTTTTATTCACCTACAATAGACAGACAACTTATAATAAACCCCAGTTTCTTATATAACCTAGTAAGAACTAAATCATGTTGTTTCAGTATAATACTTTCCAGCAGCTATACCTAATTAAAGAAATTTTACTGGTATACATCTTCCATTACCCAAAAGGCCAGATTTTCCAATAATCCTTTTACCTTATAATAGTGAGAGGTTAATGATAGTGATAGGATCCTAATTGATTGTGATATTTTTCAATAACTTCTAAGGAAATGCATTCTCAACTGTAATTAAAGGGTTGGAGCTTAGTATGGACTAGATATTGTTTGGTCTTATTGCCTGACTGGAATAAGAAGGAGACCTTGGTCTTGAACTTTGTCTAAATAGAATAATAGAAGAGAAAAATCTCAGCTTGAACAAATAACAACTTTTTTATCACCTGGGAACTTGTTGCTCATATCTTATTGGCCTCATGGTACTTGATCTATAGGTTAACCCAATTGGAGAAGTGAGGCAGACATGGGGCACCAATCAACTCTTTCTGTCATCAATAATATCATCAGAACACATGAAGTGATCAATAGGAACTTGTTTACATTCTGTTACTAATGTGTTTTGTGTCAACCAATCAGATGCCAGGTAATATTGTACTACCAAAAATTCAAGGTCAAACTGAAATAGGCAAAATCTTTCAAGAAAACCGTGAAAAATAATAGACACTTTAAGAGGGTATAAGACAATATATGAGAAGGTGGATAATAAGTCTTCTCCTACCAACAAAACTTCTATTGTTTGTCACTTCTAGCTCTGTAAGGTAATACTCTACTTGTCAGTCCTTTTACTTCCTAAAATCTTATTGTCCTTAGTAAAGGAAGTATGTACTTGAGTCTTTGCAAATCACTAGAGGCTCAAGTTTTTATTCAAAGAAGTTTATAAATGAATAAAAGAAAGTAGGAAAGATATATGAAGACAAGCTTCAAGTTGTTTTAATGAAAGTGTAAAGACTTTATTAGTAAAAAAGTATAAAACTTCTTGTAAATATCTTTTTTGTGTATGGTCAAAAGATCAGCGAAAAGAGTAATACTAGTTTTTAATTAATAATTAATTAATAATCAATTAATAATAAAAAATAGTATTAAAAAAAGATCTCTAAATAATATATTTAAAAAAAGATCATTAAAATAATATATTTAAAAAATTTTTATTAAAAATTTTAAATTATTATTATTTTTTTTTTTAATTCACAATAATATTAAAATAGCTTGTCTTTATTAAGATACTTAAGAAAATATTAAAATAATCTGTAGATTTTCTTATATAACAAATAACTTATTTTTGTATATTATTAGTTAAAGAACTATACTACTTAAAAAATATGATGTATTCACTAAGCTAGTTTAAATTAAACAAAACTAAGTCTCAACTAGATACTCTAAGTCAAATTTAGAAGACAATATTATGCTCTTATAGTAGCTTTGTATAGTGCCTCTAAGTCAACTAGAATCATTGCCAATAGTTTGTTACTATTGATTATCTCAAAAACAATGAATTGTTAAAAGTTGAAACTAAAAAAGAGAAAAATAAAAATCAATTTAAAGTCCTTCAAATGATTCTTGCTTCATTTCACAACCTCTTCTCAAAAGAAGTCTTGTCTGATTGGGATATTATTCTTTGCTTTATTTGAATATCAGAAGAAGTCTTCTTTATTATCACTTATAGCATCAGATGAGTTTCTATTTAAGTATACACTGGATTGATATAGTCTAAGAAAAACTAAAAAACTTTAACTTTTACCTTAAGAAGTCTTTTTATCACTTAAAGAACTTAGAGAAGAAATAGAATTTCTTTATATGAATCCACTTCACTTTTTAGTATAATAATTGTTTCTTAGGATTGAATATATATAGTTGGATGGAAACTTCTTCTAGAACTTTCTTTTTTATATCATCTATAATATAATAGAAACATATGAGATGATAAATAGAAGCTTTTTTACTTTTTCTAAAACTAATATGTTTCATATCAGCCAATCACCTTTGGTGAAAATTTGTATTACTCAAAATTCAGGATCAAACTGGGATAGGCAAAATTCCACAGAAAACCATGAAAGTGATAGTTTTAAGAGATCAAGGGAAAAAATAAGCCTTTTTGCTATCAAAAATCTCTATATACCTCTCACTTTAAAAATGGAAAAGGTCTTCATATACTTCATTATTGGTTGTTTTTTTTTGAAAACTTTTTTGCTATTGGTATCAAAGATGTTACTTGACTTGTTCTTAATTACCAAAAGTCAAGTTTTTAATCAAAGAGGATTGTAAACAAGTAAGGAAGGATAAAAGTAATTCTTGAAGTCACTCTTTAAGGAGTTTTAAAAAAGTGTTTGACTTTTTAGCAAAAAAACAAAAAAACTTTTTGCAATCATCTTTTTTGTATGTAGTTAAAAGATCATCAGAAAGAATTTTTTGTTTTTATTAAAAATTTTAAATTATTAATTTTATTATTTTCAAAAATAAATATCCAATTATTTTTCTTTAAATAGGGTTTCCTAAATTAGTCTCACTTTCTTCAAGTAATGAATATTTGTTTCTTTAATTATATTTATTAATTCATTCTAATATTTGACAACTTTTATTTAATAAGTGATTGTATGCTTTTAATTATTCATGTCTTTTTTTTAATTATTCATTAAAAATTAATACTTAAAGATTATATAAATATAAAATATTATTAGTCTTACTTTATTTAATTGACTATTTGTATATAAGTAATAATTGTTTATTTCCAGTTTTTCAGTTTCTATCTTCTAATATCTTTTTTTCTAATAATAATATAAAGTATCTAAGCATTTGTTTATTTGTTTTTATAAAAAATTAAAACATGAGGCCATGAATTTATTAATTCAAATATCAACTTTTATAATATATTTTTACTCATATTTCTCAAAAAAACTTTGTCTATTCTCAGTTTATATTTATCAGAAATAATTTTATTAAAACTTTTATTTCTGCTTTCACTTCTTTTAGTTATAGCTTATCTTTAATAATTAGTTTACTAGTTTTGCTTTTTTACTATTTTTTCTAAATTGAATTCTTCAATATTTTTTTAAATTTGATAAATTTTTGAAATCTGATATCTCAACTATTTTAAATTCTACAATTACTATAAAATCAAGATTAGATTCTACAGATTTGAGTTAATCAATTTTCTTTTTTAAATTTTTTATTTTATTTTTTTTACTATTTTGATTTTTTGAAAAACTTGTTGTTAATATATTTTATTAGGTCTAATTGTTTTATAAATTTGATATTTCTTTTTTCTAGTTTTTTTATTTATATATGTAATTTTTTATTTTCTAAATAAATTGATTAATTACACTAGTTATATTATGTTATTTGACAGTTGAATTATTGCTGAATTTGATTAAATTTAATAATAAAAATATTGCTGAATTTTTTTTATTGTAGCTACAGTATTTAGCATATTACTATTTTAGAAATAAAGTGACAATAAAAAATTTAGCAATCAAAAATTTGATAATCAAAAAATATGGCAATCAAAAATTTGTTAATTATATTGTTATTTTTCTTTTCTAATGGTTGAAGTTAACAATTCATTAAATAATTCATTAACTATTTAGCAAAAATTTATTAAAAGTTTAATACAAAATTATTTATTAACAAATAAATAAAAATCCTATATTAATTTATTAATAATTTATCAAAAATTATTAATTATTTATTAAAAATTCAGCAACTATTTATCAAAACTATTTATTAAAAGTTTATTGACTCTTCATTAAAAATTTGACAACTATTTATCTATTATTTAACAAAAATATACAAAACTTGCAAAAAAAATTATTTATATTTATAAATTATTTAGTATTAGTTATATAATAATATTTTT
>CAJVPT010000481.1:0-29504 GCA_910592055.1 Acaulospora colombiana
GATGCACTGGTTGATATTGTGTGCATATATAAGTGTTCCTTCGAAAATGCTTTAGCAGCGTCAATAAAGTCCCAGAGGTATTTATAGATTTTCCTCCTTTTATTGTTTATTGGAGCATTGATCGATGGTGAGCCAGGAGGAAATGAGTTGAAGTCTCCTGCAATTATGAATTCATGATTAGGGTGATCCTTGATGAATTTGTGTAGGAAAGAGATGGCTATGTTTCTCAATGTATTATTGTGTGAGAGATATAAAGCGATTACAATCACACTTATTTTTAGTCTGAATTTTAAGTGGATGGTACACCAAAACTCATTTTCAGAATGTGTTGTAAAGATATGTGGTGACAGCAACTTAGATATAATAATGCAGGTTCCATTGCTAGGATATAGGACTGGTTTACTGGTGATAATTATATAGTTATCTACTCTATTGGGGATGGGATGTTTTTCAGTATATTTTGTTTTAGTACAAATGGTGATGTCTCTTGAGTTGGGAAGGGAATTAATTAGACTCGGTAATTTTCCAGCTTGATTGAGGCCTCTGACATTTAGAGCTAATATTGTCAAAAGGTTTTTGATATTGTTGTCTTTTTTCTTTTGTGGAGGTATAGGTGTTATGTGGAGGCAATTTGTATCATCAAAAGAATGACTGAGGTTTGATTCTCGTTCGTTATTCATATCAGTAGAGATTTGAAATCAGGGCTACATCAGGTTCCAGTAGCTCTGTTTCTTCAATAAAGTTTTGGAGGAGTTTGTCGAAATAGAAATATTGTTTGAGAGTAGAAATGTTTGTTGGTAAATCAATATCATCATTAAGAGGTAATTGAAGGGTTATGTTTTTTCTTTTTAAGTATTTTGAGACTTCTTTCACTGTGGATAGATCAGGTAGCAAGGGGGTGATTCACTCCTGGGGAATGGAACCATGATAAAGTGTTTTGATGGCTTGAATGGTTTCTTGGAACTTCAGATTTTCTCTGTGTAGTGCTTATTGATTGATATTTAGTTTGTCTGCTATTTCGCTAAAGTCCTTTGGCATCATCGGATGATCAATTTGAGTTAATGATGGATCTATCCATTCAGGACCAAGAGGAAGTCTAAACTTGTATCTGGGGTGAAGTTGTTGAAGCAATTCTATCGCCAGTTCTTGGTCTTTAATTGAGAGGCTTATTCCGGTATTTTTACTATACCAGTGGGACTGGGGAAGGGGAAGTTTCCGGATGAAATAATCATTAGGAAGAAATCTAACTGCAAAGTTGTTGTCTCATAGTTCTTTGATTGCTGATTTTATGACATGAGGTTTATTGGTAATTGGAAACATCACTGCTAGGTCTTGTGGTAACATTTGGTAGGTATCAAGTAATGGCTTCTTAGGTGGAGGCAGGTCAAAGTAGCTCTTAGGAAGTTTATTAGGAATATAAAAGCTGTCGCAAAGCTCTCTGAGTATTAAGCCCAGGGATTTGAGTTGCTTTCATTCTTTGATGAGAAAAACTTCATGCCATTTTTCTGAAAGTTCGTCTGGATAATTGGGAATTTCGGGGAGTTTTACAAAGTAGTTGGGAGGCAGAAGGTCGAAGTTGTAGAAACACCTTAGGGCATTTGCCATGAGGCCAGTTTGACTTGGAAATTGGATTGGTAGGGCATGTGGAAGCTTGATTTTTATCTTTGTTGGGACTTCACTTGGGTGTTCTGGTAGATTTGGAAGATTATTTTTAATTATTTTTTCTGTCGCTTGCAGGAGCTCTTTGTAATTCACTTTTCCTTTGCTGGATCCATTAAGAAGTTGAATCCGTATTCTAGAAGTTCAGCTACTTGCCAAAATTTGAATATGGAGAAGTCGTGGATCCAGAGGAATGTTGCAAAAATGAATGTGTTTAGAATGGTTCGGATTTTCTTTTTTGTCATTTGGTTAATATATCCAATATTATGCTTTTTCATGTAGTTGTCATGGAATTCTTTTTCGATAGCTTCATATTCCACTTGATGTTTTCCCTTGATAGCTTCAGTCTTTGCAAAGGATCGGAAAAAGGCTTTGTCGTGATGCTCGATCTTTGTTAGGATGGCTTTAGTAGTAATCGGTGAGGAAATCTGGGAAAAAGTTTTGAGTTTGATAAACTGTAATACTATAGCTTCTGGGTTTCTTTCGCAAGATATGATACTATCATAGGATTCTTTGATGGCTTCTTGTTTTGTTATGTTTAGGCTCTCTTGAGCAGGAGGACTTTCTACTATAGGCTGGGCCTCTTGTGACTGTGTATCTGCAGCAGTAGGAGGTAGATTATCCTTGAAAACTTGTTGGGTTTTTTCACTGTCTACTTGGTCTGCCCATGATTGGGTATTGATCACATTATCAGTGGAGTTCCTTATGTCATTTGTGTAATGCTCATCTATTTCCATATCTGGCTGGTCTATAGGGTCTGTGTCATAAGGGTGATTTGTGTGTCGGTTCGTATTGAGGGGAGATTTCCTTGGAAATTTTCTGTTGTACCAGAAGGATCGTCTTGTGCTACTGGAGTATTGGGGGCCAGTATTTCCTTTTTTCTGAGAGAGAAAGTGCCAAGGTTGTCATCAGTGAATATTGAGATTCGATTCCAAGGCCAATGGAGCTTGTAGTTTAAGGTGTTTTTGACCACTTCCCAAATAGCAAGCTCTTTGTCATCTTTTTCAAGATGAAATCCTACTTGATGGTTCATAAAGGCATTCAATATTTCAATATCGAGGTGTTTCATTTTCTAGGCGGAAACTTGAAGAGAGGGAGGAGATACTCTTGTTTGTTTTTTAAGAAAATTAATTTGAATGACTTCAAGATCACCAGAGTTGCTGTTGCAGGTGGGAATAAGCCATGATTCAGGACAGTTTAGAAGAAATGGGATGGTGGTTTCCTGAGTGGGCTTTGTTAAAAATACTTTCAAAGTTTTGTTTTATTTATATACTATTGAAACTTTTGATATTGAAGTATCTGAGAGCACAATGTCTAGTATTGAGAACCTATCTTGCGACTTAGAGGGGTTCCTGGAAAGAGCCCCAGTCGCTTTGGCTTTGTTTCTGATTAAAATTTTGTTTTGTTGCCTTATAAGGAAAATTTTTTCGATTGAATATTTTTGCAGAAAGAGTTATTATAATTACAAAGTTCTTCGGAATTCATTTTAATTAATACATTATTAAACCATGAGCTGTTATAATATTTACTAGATGCCCAGATGATTTGACCATTTTCTATTATTACTATTCCAAATATTGTTAATATAAAATGTTTTATAGAAATATTAGTGGCATTAAAATATAATTCTAAATTACTTTCAAGATTTTCAAATTCTTGTATATAATTTTCATTCTCCTTTGAAAGTAATCGAAGTACTTCATTTATCGAATTTGATAAATTCTTAGAATTGAATTCCCATAGTTTATTGAAAATATAAATGCTTTTGTAGTTATTAAATTATTGGTAGAACTTTTTACTTTTTATTTATTATTATATTTCCATAATTCTGTATAATAATAAATAATATTAAATATTTTATAATTTTGTTAAATTTTTACAAACTTACTTTTTGCATTAGTTGATCTTTGATATTTTTTTTATTACTTAAATGATATGGTTGTTTTACATATTCTTTGTGAAGAGCTTCATAAGTATCTGAAGTCAATCTATTAATTACTCCATACTTTCGAATGGATGAAACTATATAATATATCCATGAATGTAATTTTGGAAGTTTTAATTATGAAATGGAAAATCTTTTAAATGTTTTTATAAATTTTTTTACCCAAGAATTTATAGATTCCTATTATAATATATATTTTAGATATTTATAATATAATTATATAAACAAATGTTGTATACCTCAAATTTTTTTAAATCACTTTCAAAGAACTTCTCAAATCTACTAATCATATACATTTCCTTCCATTTTTGATAAATTATCGGTAATTCTTTAATATCTGCATTTTGCATATTTTCATCACAAATATTATCTATTACAAAAATTATAACTTTCATTAAATTTTTATATTCATCTATAATTAATTTTGCAAGTGATTGAATTCCATGTAAAAAAATCTTTAATTCCAGAAATCTTGGAATTTTTGCAAGTCTTTGATCCATTTTATCTAAAAGCGAAGGACTTCAAAATTCTTTTAACAATTCTTGGGTAAATTCAATTTGATACTAAAAAAGACCAAATCAAGGTAATGCATTCTATCAGACACAATTGCTTTATATATATTTATTTCACTATAAATCAATAAAAATTAATTTGTCTATAATAAATAAATTATATATAATTATAATAACTTAAGAATTTTCCAAAAAAAATTATTAACATTTTCTATTGATATTGATTTTGTTAAATTTGATTGAAATATTTTTTCTATGTTTTCATGGCTCCGGGATATTATATTATTATTTGATAAATTTATTTCTGCAAGATTCTCTTTTGTAACTAAGCAAAAATGACAAGGATTATTTGAATTACTTGATTTATAAGTTAAATAAAAGAACACAACTTCAGACCAGTCAACTATAATTATGGATATTTTTGGAAAAAAACAGTAAATTTTGTCTCCAATCAAAAGATTTATTTCATTTTTTATTGAAGTTAATGGTTCAAGTAAGATCACAAAAGATTTGTGAAAGGTTTCATATACAAGTTTTTTGAAATTTAGTAATTGTTTTTCTGTTATATTTTTCAATTTAATTATTGATAAATATCCTAACAGCTGTTTTGTATCTGGTTTATTGTGTCTCCAAGTTGATATATTTCTTAATGAAATATATATTGGATATAATGAACTTTTTCCAAAAATATCACAATTAGTTACATCTGAATATAGGATAATTGAAAGTAATTTAGAATTCAGCAGAATAGAATTCTCCACAACTCTCTACTAGTCGCAATTATTTTGTTCTTTGTAAATTCATTCTCTACCATTTTATAAATAAAATAATTAATAAATAAAATAAAATTAAATATTTAACTTAAAATAATTTAATTACTGAATTATCTTGATAAAGAAATTTAAAATCCTTCACAAAATTTTGAATAATGTTAGAGACCTCCAGAATATTTTTAATACAGCTAATAATGGATCAATAATACAAAAAGTATTCTACATTATTATGAGATAATATATAAGTTTTAAAATAATTTTTTTTTTTTTTTTTTTTTTTTTTTTTTTAAAGTCTAACTTGACTGGAGTGAATTTTATTAAGTATTTGTGATAGTACAGTATTGGTTACATGAGTGATTTAATCTAACCTATTTTCTATACTACCTACCCCAATTTTGTCACAATGTGACACCATTTTGTCAATTGCCCTATTGTGCCTGGGCCACATAGTATCTGATGTCTGCTATGGGACTTGTATATTATTTTTTCAGGAGGCTTGAGATGTGTGTTCCTTAGTTCTTAATGTTTTTGTTTCGCATTTCTGTTTTGTGTGTAATATGGTAGATCCTTACCATGTTTAGTCCTCAGAAGGCTGGTTATACTCTGATATGTGCAGGTCCTATGGTTTTGTGCTAACACTCCAGCGATTCAATGGTGTTGCCTTTGTTAATTGACCAATGGTCTTCCATTGCTTCATTATTAACCACTCTTCAAATATGGCCTACAAGGGTTTTCCTTGGTTGTTACTTTCTGAATTACTTCTCTCAAATTTCTGGTCTACCCCTGCAGTTCCCATCGTGACACTAATGCTAATCACCAGCCTGGCAGATAGCTGTCCTCTCTGGTAGCCGTTGGTTTCATGATCATGATAAGATTTCCCATTAATTGAAGTTACAGCCCATACGTTTTCAATTGGTACAAGTGACCTAAGTCTTCCAGATCTTCCATGAGGGTGTTTTTTGAGAAGAGGTGAATGTTTTCATATTTCCATTAGAGGCTTAAGTCCATTGGGATCTTTCCTGGCTTGTCTTGGTGTCTTCACATATTCTGGACGGTAGGATCTTTTATGATTTCCTTAGCACTAAAACCAGCCAAAGCTGTATGACCTGATTTATTATACCGTGATCAGATGGTAGAATTTTATAGGTTGTATTTTTGTGTACAAAGATGTATATGAGGATGAGTATATATTTTGTACAATATAACCTATATTGCGAAAACTGTTCTCAAGTGGAATTGAACCAGTAACTTGTGGATAGTGATCTGAGAGTGCACCCATTGTACTATTGACCCACAGGTCAGTTTTAAAATAATCTAAATGCAGCTGTTTTATATTATTCATAAATTTATATCCTTGTTGAATATTTTTTCGCAATGAATTAATTGATAAATTAGAATATTTATTAAAAAAAAAAAATTATTTCATTTTCTGTTGAAGTACTCAGTTTATTTTTTAAAACAAGTGTCATTAAATTTGTATACATTTCATTGGGAAATTTATTAAAGATTTCTTCGAAAGAATCTGAAAACTTATAGCTATCTAAAGGTTCTTCTAATAAATTAATATAATAAGCATCTTTATAAACAGAATTATTATTTTCAGAAGAATTTAAATTCTTCACAGAATTCTAAAAATAAATTTAATATTAATAAATAAGTTAATATCAAAAAATTAAATTTAAATATCTCTGGAGATCTCTGTAATTCTTTGACAATACTTGAAAAGCTTGAAAACTTTACTGCCTTTGAATACTTATTAGATTCACTACTAGAGTCCATTGTCAATATACATTTGCTAACATGCCTCGTATATATGAAGTGTTGTAAAAAAGTACGTTGACAGAATTGACATTTATAACTTATTGTAAAAACCTTCAGAGATTTTTAAAGGTGTGTAGAATTAACCAATAAAGTATTGTTTTACCATGACCAATCAAAATTTTAATTTATAAATTATTGCATCAACATTTTGATGATTATATTTTCAAAGCAAATTACTTCATTTTTTAAGCAAGCTAATAAAACTTATAATCATGAAGTTATTTTCGAATAGTAATGAAGATTTGTATATAGTCATAAAGTGACATAATTTTTTGGGATTTGTGTTATATAAGTCTCTAAGGTTCTTCACAATTTCCTTAATGTCAAATAAAAGATAAGAAACGTGTAATATGTTTCAAAACATTATTTCAGGTAAAACTTCTGGTGAAAAAAATAATATAATAGAAGTTCTTTGAGGGTCTCTGAACTGGTATCAAGTTCTTCGAAGTCTTGTGGTCATATTGAAATCCCTCAAAAAATGCCTCTGCTTGATGTAAATATAGATGTTCCTCACAAACATCCACAAACCCCCAGAAGTACCCATGAAACTACATCACGCCTGGCTTGGATGTATGAAGGAACTTCAGATATATTAAAAGAATACAGTACATATATAAATAAATACCAACTATTTGTTTAGATCATGATAGGTTTCTTGAGAGAATTTTGAAGTTCAACAAAACCCTCCATAAGAAAATGGATCAGTTGCTAAAACAGCAAAAAAGTATAGAGGATAAGGTCACCCGCCTCGAAAATGAAATTTACGTGAGTACATATTTAATTACTGAACAAGAATTTATTGATGTAAGTTATAAGTTAAAGAACTTCGGAGAACTTCAATAATATATTTGTTATTTTATTAGAAAGCAGTCAAGAGAATTATGAAAGAATTGTTTAAAGAAAAAATATATGTGGAATCTGAAGACTTTCACAAGAAAACTGAACAATTTTTCCAGAGAGAACATTCAGAGTTCTACGAAGAACTTTCAAGAAAACGATGGAAAACATACTATGAAAAGTATATTCGGCAAGAAGTAAGTTCAATAAATCATATGTATTTATTTTAAATTATTAATGCTCTAATTTTATTTAACAACTCATTAAGCAATACAGATCTATCCATGGGACTACAGTTTCGAAGGTTCGTGACGTACTGGATCTTTACTCTAGCCATTATAGAACATAGAAAATCAGCTCAAATTCCTCTAATTCTACATAAAGTTAAAGTCCATAGTGGTATCCAAGGCAATTAAGAAATGGATCAACTAGTCAAAATTGATTGCAGAAATATGATCTTAGGCACAAGAACAATCTCCATAAACACAAAACTATACTCAAACCAGGGCTTTACAAAATGGAAAAACGAAATCATTGACACTTCAATAAAAGAATTCTGTAAACTCATATTTCAAACTAAACACATTGCACAGTAAAGTCTTTTATACAAAAAATGTTTACAGATCATCTATTTTTTAGAGAAACACACAGACTGGAAAACAACATTAGAAAATATCAATCCCAGCAATATTAACCAATAAATTACATTATTTAAAGATCATGCATAAAGAAAATTCCAAGCAAACATATAAAATTAGGAACTTCTAACAATGAGCAAGCTACATAAAAGAAACTCAACAATATATCAACAAGACATATACATGAATGTTCAGAAATAGAAGACAGTTTCCATGTACTCACCTATATAACACTCATGAACATTCATGCAAAACACCTGAGAAATATTATTACATTACTCCTAAGTATAGAAGTCAATTAACAAGAAAAAGACAAACATGGCAAAAAATCCATACAATGTTTCAAAAAATTTTATCCATTATAACAGAGAAACTCATCAAACAACTCATTAGCACAGAACTTATCAAGGAAACAAATAACATTGTATGCCACCTATACATACAAAAAAAGTGGCTGCACACAAAATGCAAAGAATTCCAAATACATCTTGGAAAAATATGAAAAGACAGATACATATTCATGAACAATTGGAAAAAATTAAATGAAATATCAGCTAGAAACAAACGGCTCCACAAAATCACTCAAAAAAGAAATCCTGACAATCCAGATCAAATAAAAGAAGCAACACTTAAAGATCAAAGGATTCAAAACATATTCCCACTTTTGATCAACCAATTCATCGATAATCACTTTAAAGAATACACAAGCATTTTTCTATTATTCATTATTATCTTTTTATTAATACTAACACAGCTTCCTTGGCATGTTAGGCCCTTACAGGTGGCAATAAGCTGATTGGTAAGAAAGCATGATTTCTTTAGATAGCTGAATTTGTAATAAGAAGTCAGTTGTAAATGTATGACAAATGTACACAACAAAATTTTTACTAAATAAAGCAAGGATGAGCCAGTTTAAAAAAAAAAAAAGTTATATGCATTTACAACTTATATTATCTTTTTAATTACAAATTCAACTATCTAAAGAGGATTGCTCTTAACGATCGACCTATTGATACCTATTATTAGGGTCTAACATGCCAAAAATAACTAGTTAGTATTGAAATCAAAAGAGAAAAAAGAAAAGAAGTTTGTGTTTCCTAAAAAGTAACTATCTATGGATCTATTAGTGAGTTCTATATATTTGTTTTTGATTAGCATATCTTTCAAAGCTGTGTGTAATGGTTGTCTTGGTTGATTGTAATAACGAGATTTTTTCTTTTTCTTGGAAATTTTTTGTTACCTTTTCCATTGTTCAACTTTTGTGTATCTATCTTTTTATAGCATTTGTAAGAAAGATTTGTATGTGTTTAATGTTCGGTGTATTTCTCAGTAAACTTTATTTTTGGATTGTGTAAAGTTTGTAATGGGATGTATGAATAATACCTTGAATGAGGTCAGTAATTTTTGCATCTGAGGTATTATGTGATATGCTTTGAATTATGGTTATCAGAGAGAATGATTCTTTTGATGGTTTAAAATTCTTGAGATTGTCTTTTAGTATGTTAAGTATTTTGTCATGGTATGTTTATATGCTGGTCAAAAAAAAAAAAAAACTCTTTCCCATACACATCAGATTTTTAAAAATTTCCTTTTTTTGAAAATTTTCTTTTTTTGTAAAAAACAGACTTCCAAGCACTGAGTTTTACTTACAACATGACACCAAAAACTATTTTGCCCAAAAACACATAAACACAAGGCCAAACAACTTTAACAATATCTTAAACACAACAAAATAATACAAGAAACATGGAGGTTGATGAGCAACAAACTCTATCCAAAAACACTCTCAAAACGAACCTAAGAAGCTTAACATTATTATACAATAATAGATACAACTCTAATGAAGCAAGCACCTCTTCAAATAACAACAATAACTCACATTATAAACACAAAAATAGGATGAATTTATCAATTAACACTACAAGTACAGAAACACCTCCAAACAATCAAAAAGACAATGAAAGCAATCCATCTATTCCACATGACTTTAGCAACACAGATAATCAATATGATGATTGGTTTGAGAAAGTACAAGCATTCCAACCCTTCTTATCCCTACCCAACAAATCTTCTGAACAACAAAACTCATTCTTCTTCTCAAACAACAAACCAACTGACTGGTCTATTGAATATGGCTGAAAACATTTCAAGATGCACATCCTCACAACAGAGATCCTCGACAAAGATGACGACAGCATACTTAAACTTCTGCAAAAATTTCTATCAAGATTGGAATCATTCACATTGATCAGAATCAACAAATCCCAAGAAGGAAGCAACATCACAGCCCTGTTTAAATCTAAGACAGATATAGAAAAAGCCAAAAATATCAAACTTGATGATGATACAACCATTCACATGTAACAACTACCAGTATATAACGGGATTGAAGCCAAAAATAAGACAATCAGAGCATGGGATATACCACCCAACACCACATTTGCAGATATCCATGCTAGATTTTCCAAATTTGGTAAAATTGAATCGATCAAAATGCAAACGATTGGCATGTGGCAATCAGCCAACATCAAATTTCACAAGCAACAAGATTATGACAAAATTAGCAACTGCTGGATTATCCCCTTCAAAGCTAACCTAATTAGAATTTTTCCTTTCCTTAATATGAACCAAATTAAAGAAGAAAGAAGTATCTACACACTTAAACTCATTAACCTTCCTCCAGGCATCACAGGTTTCAACCTCAAAGAAATAATCCAAACAACAAAAGCACAAACCTGTTACATTCCACAAACCATTAACTACAGAAGAAAGAGATTCACAGTCTTTAGCTTCAAAGATGAAGAAAATCTATTCCAAGCAAAAAACATCCAAACCTTCTTAGGTAACACTAAACTAGTATAGGTAGAACTATTAGAAAAAAACTGCAACATTAGCTATAGTACAGATCATATTCTCAAAGACTGTTCTACAAGAGCACGTCAACAACAATCAGCAGAACATAAAAAACTCAACACCAAGAAATTTGTCATTTATATGCAAGATTCAAACCAGCAGACATTCCAAAAACAAAAACAAACCATTCCTGAGAAGATCATTTGCATAAGTAGTTAAAGATAACTAAAAGCCAACAGAACCACACAATACAGATCAATCGAAAACCCTACACAAAAATACAACTACAATATTCTCAAATATCTTAGCAATAAAGTTCTTTTGATCAAACAAAACCTCAACACACTCAACCAAAGAATTGACAATCTGAAAGATGAAATGAACGAATTATATAACAACCCATCTGAGGAAAACCTCCATGAAACAATCACCAACATCAATCAAGACATCAAAAATTCATTCAGCACTATCTCGAGCATAGCCAGAAAAAGACGTGCAACTAGCCCAGCATAAGATATTAGAGTAGAACAAGAAAAACTCTCCATCCAAATGAACAACATTGAAAATTCAATCACCCAAATGACCTCATCCTATGAACAACTCATCTAATTTAACCTAACTTCTGCACAAAACACAAATTCCTAGAATCCATTAAAACAATGAATCACAACACTCAACTGTTAACAAACATTTATTCACCAATTCTCAAAACTCAATCCTCATCACTAACAACCTCTACCTCCACCTACACATCTCCTAACAATAACTCACCCACACATAACAATACACAAGAACTAAACAATTCACAACACAACCAAACTAGTCTAACATGAAAAATCTGCTCCAGAAGCATTAGAGGTTTATCTGTTGAATACAAACGTAATATATGGTTCGAATACTGCAATAGCAACAAATGGGACATCATAATCACTACAGAAACCAACGGAAACCCCCAATTATCCAAATACTGGACCTCCAACACTTTTAAAACCTGGTGGACATACAACTCAACACACATTGAACAAGGCATTGCCATAAGTCTAACTTAACAACTCGCAACCAGAGTCTTCAATTATTAAAAACTTCCTGAAAAAATGATCGCACTGGACCTCTTATTCCCCAGGAAAAAATTCGTCAGGATAATAGGCATCTACATTCCACCTTCCAACCACATTCTCAAGACATCCATCCACAAAAAATGTAAAGAATTTATAATAGAAGCACATAAAAAAAACTGGTCAACAATAATCAGAAGAGATTTTAATGAAGTAGCCAATCCCTTTATGAATAAACAATTCCCAACCATCAACCAAATGACAGATTACCAAGCAATTTTATTAATTTTCTTCAAGAAAATAACTTAATAAACTCATTCAGAGAAATCAATTCACATTCCAAAAAATTTACTTGGCATAACTCCAGAAATAAATATAGCAGAATTGATCAAATCTGGGTATCTGCGAAAGAAATTTGGAACCTAATAGAAGCCTACATAGATAAAAACACAATGCCATTAATAAACAGTGATCATGAAGCTACAATTTGTCATCTAGAAACATGGCAACTTACAATACCAGCTCATCAAATTCACTCACACAGAAAACGCAGATATAACTGGCTTCACATCTCAGAGAAAAACTGGCAGAAATTCTAACAAGCAATTGAAACAGTAATTTCAAAACACGAAATTACACCCAAGACAACCAACAACTAATAAAATTTCTTTAAAGATATCATCCTGAAAGCAGCAAACAAATTCATTAAAAAGATTAAACACTGTAGCAGATTTACCTATAATCAGACCACACCTACTCCAATTCCCAACAAAATAACCGATATACTCAAACTTTTTCAATTAGTAAAACAAGTAAAACAGGTGCCTTATAACTTCAACATAACCAAATTACAAGAGAAACAATCTCTCTACAAACAACCTTCCCTCAAGTACGAAAATTACCAACCATTAGTATAAACACTACTCAGAATATAGAACTTAATAAATGGATTCAAGAACTCAACTCAATTTTAATTAAACTTAAAACAGCGCACCAAATAATTACCAAATACAAAACAAAACAAAGAATCACAATAGCAATATCCAGGAGACTACAATACATAAATAGCAACAAATATGCAATAATCAATAGTATTTTAGAAAAACCATACAGATACATTATCCTAAACAAAATTATAATAGAAGATACCATCCCAAGGATCATAACCAAACCATCCCAGATCAAAGACACAGTTAGAGCACTTTTTCATCTTTGGACAGCAAAAAGAAACACATAAACAATCACCCAATGGCCAGAATAGGAACAAGAATACAAACCGAAACTTAACATTGACAACAAATGATATAATTCTATGATACATCCTATCACGAAAAAAGAAATACTCAAAATTATTCACACCAGAAGTAACACATCATCCCTAGGTCCATTAGAAATCTCCTATATCATCTTCAAGAAACTAGGCCCCAAAGCAATCTCTCTCTTTACAAATCTTTGCAATAACATCCTTAAAACACAAATAATATCTGATAACTGGAAACAAGAAAACCTAATCCCAATTACCAAATCCCAAGAATGGAACAACAATCTTAGAATAACTTGTCCAATCACACTCCTAGAAACTGGCAGGAAAATCTTTACAAAATGTATTAACGACAGACTAGCCAAAATCCTTACCAAACATGAAATTCTATCCCAACACAACTGGGCAGCACTACCAGGATCCAGCACCCAAGAACCAATGCATATCATTCAAAACATTATAGAACATGCAAAATCGAATTCACAACAAGTCTCGATTCTTAGTCAAGACATGCAAAAGGCTCTAAAAAATCAAAATTTTTACAACTATCACAAACATTATAACAAACCTTCCCTCATTCCACTACAACACAGTTTCCAAGCTATTTAGCCCTACTCAACTATATTTAGTAGAGAATAGCATTGACCAAGGAAACACCATCTCACCACTTCTTTGGCATAACTTCTATGGCCCATTACTATTTAAAATTGCAACTGCATACAAAGGCTACACAATAATAATCAAAACTTGCAAAGATATCAGACAAGGATGGACCCTAAAAACCACCAATATCCCAGTATACGCCTATATGGAGACACCACATGGATTGCAAGCAACCAACAAAAACTTCAATATATTCTGATCACTGCAACATCATTCTACAAACTAAATGACATCCAAATCAATTCAGCAAAATCAGCACTACTTATTATCAATGGCACACAACTTGATAAAGATTAAGGAGCAATACTCCAAAACCAAACCATTTAAGACCTGATCCCACTATCCCAGTTAGAATACTAGGAATATGGCATTGTGCCAAAGGCAATAAATGATATCAAACTGCACTTATAAAAATCAAAGCAAACAAAATTGTAAAGCTAATTGAATCTAATAAAATCATGAACAAACAAGGCAGATACATCCTCAATCATGTTTTAATTCCAAGCTTGGAATATCTCTCAACAATATGGTATTATCAGAGCAAAAATACCAACAAACAATGTTCAAAGCTCTCACAACTTTCAAATATAAAATAGGACTTGCAAACACAGTTTCCAATAATACTCTCTTCAGCAAATTCGAATATAACCTCATCAACCTCTATGAACGACAAATCCAAATGTATGCATCCAATTTCATCTCTAGAATAAACAATAACAACCTCGTGGGCATCACAACGTGATATAGACTACAAAACACAAAACTCCTTCTGGACACCTGTTTCAGTCAGTTAATATTAATAATAAAATTCTGCCTACTGACATCAATCTAATATATAATATCATTTGGGAACTCAGGAAAGTTGGAATCCAATTTAATACACCATCAGAAATAATAATCACTCAAAAACTTAAAAATACAATAGAACATCAGTTAGGTAATCTATGGTCCAACAACCTAAGACACAAACTAGTCAAAAACAACTTGATATTTATTAGACAATTAATGAATGAGGACTGTACAAAGACACTCTTATGGCCCCAACTTCACACTAAGGCCAAAAATCAGTGCATAGGAAAAGAACACCACTGGTACACAAATATCAGCTCCAGGCTCCAAATCCTTTTAGATCTTGATCTACTGGATTGCCAGGGCATATAGAACATCTTTCATCAATACATCCCAGGCCCAACAGCCAGAATACACAAATACCACTGGACAACTATACTCAATAACAACATTGAAACCATAGATAAATGACTTAAAAATACACACAACCATATCATCTCTACATATTATAAAAGAATTGTAAGAGGCTCTCCAATAACTCTTTGTAAAGGATACCGACTCAACGAAAATCATTTAATAACTAAAAAATATACCTTCTCTACCAAAAGACAAAAAATCATTTAAATCCCTATCCACAAAACCAAACGCAGCAACAACAACGCATCTAACCCAACTCCAAATCTTAAAATTGAATATCACCTCACAGCACATTCCAAGCTCACACTTTCAACAAAGCTGAGAACCCAGAACAACTCCTACCCCCATCAACTGTTCTAATCTCGTCAGACAACTGTCACATCAATAATATTTATAGACACTGGAAAGGAGACTCCAACACAATCAAAAACCTGATAGATATTGAAACTCAAATTAAAAACTTAAACCACCTGTCTGCCTTCACAAACAGATCACTAACAAGTCACAACAACAAACAATGCATGGGAATCGGATGGGTCATCCAACACGAAGGGAGAAGCATAGCATTATTCAAAGAACAAGTCAATGCATTTCTATTATCCACAAGGACAGAATTGGCAGCAATCCTCTCACTTCTCACAGTATTACCCAAAAACACAGACATTCATATCCACACAGACAGTCAAGCAGCAATCCAGGCAATAAATCAAGCTAGGATACTCCCACTCCATACATTAATATGGAAAACTAAAAACTGGGCCCTTACTCTAGCCATTATAGAATATAGCAAATCAGTCCAAATTCCTCTAATTCTATATAAAGAAAAAGTCCATAGTGGCATCCAAGGCAATGAAGAAGTGGATCAACTAGCTAAAATGGATTGCAGAAATATGATCCCAGGCATAAGAACAATTTCTATAAACACAAAACTATACTCAAACCAAGGTTTTGCAAAATGGAAAAATGAAATCATGGACACTGCAAACTTATCTTTCAAGCTAAACACATCGCACAGTGGAGTCTTTTATACAGAAATTGCTCACAGATCAACTATTTTTCAAAGAAACACACAGACTGGAAAACATCATTTGAAAATATTAACCCTAGCAATATCAACCAGGTAATCACATTATTTGAAGACCATGCACAAAGAAAATTCTAAATAAACCTATGGAATCAGAACTTCTGATAATGAGCAAGCTACACAAAAGAAACCCAACAATATATCAACAAAACACATGCATGATATGTTCAGAAGTAAAAGACAGCTTTCATGTACTCACCTACATAACACCCATGGACATTCATGCAAAACACCTGAGAAATATTATCACGTTACTTCTAAGTACAGAAGAAAATCAATAAGAGAAAATACAAACATGACAAAAAATCCACACAATATTCCAGAAAATTTCACCAATCGCAATAGAGAAACTTATCAAAGGACTTGTTAGCACAGAACTTACCAAGGAAATAAATAACCTTATATATCACTTATGCATACAAAAAAAGTGGCTGCACACAATATGCAAAGAATTCCAAATACATCTTGAAAAAATGTAGAAAGACAGATGCATAATTATGAACAATTGGATAAAATTAAATGGAATATCAGCGAGAAACAAATGGCTCCACAAAACTATTAAAGAAAAAATCCAGACAATCAAGATCAAACAAAAAAAGCAACACTTTAAAACCAAAGGATCAAAGACATGTTCCCATTTTTGGTCAACCAATTCATCAATAATCACTTTAAAGGATACACAAACATTTTTTCTATTATTCATTATTCTCCTTTTATTAACATTAACATGGCCTCCTTGATATATTAGGCCCCCACGGGGTGGCAACAAGCTGATTGATAAGAAAGTATGATTTCTTTAGATAGCTGAATTTGTAATGAGAAGTTAGTTGTAAATGTATGACACATGTACACAACAAACTTTTTAATAAATAAAGCAAGGATGAGCCAGTTTTTTTTTTTTAAAAAAAAAAAAAAGTGTTTATATACTGGTTGAGTAAATAAAAGGATATGTGTTGGTTTCCTCATTGAGACAAATAATACATTTGTTATTGGTATATATATGAGACTTGTGATTGTGAAGTTTGCTGAGTGTGAACAATTCATTGTTTCAGAAATTACTTGTGAATTTCCTGTTGTATTGGTCAATAAAAAATGTGTTGCTGGGATTTATATTGCTGGGATTAATACATCTAAATTTTGTCTTCCAGTTTATCATTTTGTTTCGCTGTGAATTAATCTTTTTTCTATTTCTTCTGAGAAATCTCCATTGTGTGATGTGTTTGGTGTGATACAGTAATTTGACAAATTCTTTTATTGATATATCTATAATATTATGTCTCCATTTTGCATAACTGTGTAATGTTGTCATTATAGGAGTGGATGTCAATTTTCTTGCCCCTGGTGCCATGTTAATGTAATCAATTTTCATTAAAGAGTCTGCCAACTCATTGCCTACTATACCTATATGAGCCTTCATTTTGTACAGGTTAAACTGAATCTTGAATTGTTTACTTTTACACAAAATATTAAGCACGGTAAACCAATTGGGTGTGTTATGTACTGTTTTGTTTATTGCCAGTTTCTTTGCTTTGTGGATTGCTTAGATTGCTGCTTGGCTATCTGTATAGATGTTTATTGTGGAATTATATGGAATTGCGAGTATTAGGATGAGTATAGCCATTAACTCCACTCTTGTAGAGGATAAAGAACTTGGGATCTGTTCCTTGAATGTGTCGGTTAATTGTGTGTTGTCTTCCAAAATCCAATCAAAACCAATATATGATTAATTGTTTACTGTGAAAAGTGATCTGTCCATATAGGTTGTAAATTGGTGTTGTATTGATATTGCATTGGTTATGTGAATAATTTTTTGTAAAATGTTGATGTTATCACTAATATATTGTTGTAGTTTCATGAGTTTTTGTTAGTTTGAATCAATGATTATTTGAATCGATATTGTCAGAGGAAGTTGCATATTAGCTTCAAAATTAAGGTATTGTTGTGTACTATGTGGTGACATTTGAATTCTCCATAAAAGTTCACCTAAATGTGTATTGCTAGAGCTTCTAAAAGTGTACCTAACCGGTGCTTGCACAGCCTGTTATGTAGAACTTTGGAATGTATAGCTGTATGCATTGGAGATCTGTTTGTTTATTGAGCAGCCACTGCATAGGATTAGTGGTGAGTTCTTTTGGACCCTGTTGTAGTGTGTATATATTACTTTTCCCTGCATGTTTTTGAGTCATTGTTTTCTATTAATAGTTTCAAAATTCCTATGTTTAGTGATTGCCCAGTGAACTCTTGCTGGTTGTTCAATTAGAATATATAAGTGAATGGGATTTTGGAGACCTTGTTGTTCTATTAGATTATTATTGAGAAGTTTCTATATGGTATTTGTAATATCTTTAACCATCTTGATATATAGATTATTCAATAGTTGTGATTTCTAGAAATTTGGTGTTATCTAAGTATCTTAGTGCAATCTTCATTAAGTATTTGAAATATAAAGATGATATTGTATTTTGCAATTCAGTTCCTTAGGATGAACTCTTTTCATAGATCCCTGACTATCACTTCCAAAAAAGCATTCCTCTAAAACTTTATGTTTTGAGAGTAATAAAACTTCAAAACTTTCTTTAAAAACACCTGCTTCACTTAGCAGCAATCATATTTTATACTTCTTGTTTACTTTTTCTCTTCTAAAACCCTCTACCTAAAAAGTTAATGGCAAGAAAGCTTTTCTAGGAAAAAGAAATCAGATAAAAAAATACCCTCCTTCTCTTTCCTAAAGAGGTTCCAATAATCCAGGAAGAAGTGTAAGCCAACAACACCATGCTAGCTTGCTGACATCACTACCACCGGCAGAAATGGTTTCTCTCTTAGTGTGTAGTGGTTTTTTTTTTATTTTTCTGAAGAATTTTACCTACCCTAGCTTGATTCTGAATTTTCTGTTACACCAGATTTTGGACGGATTGATTGACTGAAGATTGGAATTGGTTGCTCCATAGTTAGCAGAAATGTAAACAAGGATATACATAATACGTAACGTGAATGCATTTTCTAAGCTCCATAAGAACCTTAGATCTATTATAAGTCATTGGTTGAAAGTGCAGATGGTCAAACATCACATGGACTGTAATCTCCTCTCTCTCATTACTATCCGAAAGTGTCATGGCTATGGAATAAATGCCTCTTCTATTGGAATAGAACCTTAAGAACTCACACTACTTTCAAAGACACAACCATTCTTCTATTCCAAAATCACTCTAGGGTTTTTTCATTCTGATCCAAATGGTTTTTTCACCCTTGTTCGACACAAAATATCTACTGAACTCATATTCTTTCTCTGAACACACTCAGTAATTGGTGACAGGCCATAATCACCAGGATCAAAAAGAAAGGTATACTTCTCCTTTCTTGAAACTAGCAAGTCCACCATGGCATGTTAGTTGGGAGGACTCTGGAAGGATTGAAGATCTGATTAGATGTCTAGTTTTTTCTAGATAGTAGTAATAGTAGAAATTTAATTTAACCGAATATCTCCGGATAACAAGCCACCTGGTAAATTCGTTAAAGGTTAGGTTTTAGGGAGTTTCATTAATATAAATGATATATAGCTCCACATAACAACCTTTGTAATTTTTGCATTAATTTGTATATTACTTTATCAAAGTTAATAAACATGGCTGAGTTTCTGTTCCAAAAAAAAAAAAAAATTGTATTTTGCAATTTGTGTCTGAGGTTGTTATTCCATTTGTTACCAAGGTGTTGTTCTAGGATTTCTTCAATAAATGGAAGAGTAATTATGGATGAAGGAAGTTGAAATACTATTCCCAATTTCCTGAGTATCTAGAGAATATTATGGATAAAATTAGTACCAGGTTTAAATATGCTTTATTTTAGTGAGAATATTACTGAACAGAGTGACCAAAATGTGTTTTGCATATCTAGTAATCAAAAAAGAGTTGTATGTCCCACAAGATTGTTGCTATTGATTCTGGTTGTTAGGTTTGCTGCATGAAACTGGGCTTGTCTTTCAAAAATATTTGTTATGTAGTATTTGTACTTGTTGAATAATACATTGTTAGGAATAGTGGAGACTAATCCTACTTTGTGTTTGAATATTTTATAAGGTTGAAATATAATTTTGTTGCATATCGACTCTGACAATACCATATCTATTAATAGATATTCTAATCCAAAATTAATACATGGTTGATGATATATCTTGTTTGTTTGTCTGTTGCTTTTTTAAACTTCATTAGGTTGGAAATTTTGTTGGTTTTTTTATACATTAGTTGTATTTGGTACTTCTTATTGCCTTTAGAGCATTGCCATATACCTAAAATTCTGGCTGAAACTGTTGATGGTAATCCTTGAATTAATTGACCATTGAGTGTAACTCCTGCATCTTTGTCTTATTAGGCACCATTGATAATGAAAAGGGTTGATTTAGTTGGGTTTACTTGGATGTCATTGATTTTAAAGAATGTTTGTGCTCATCTATTATTTGTTGAAAGTTTTATTGATATTTTCAAATCAAGTTGTATCATCTATATATGCATTGGCTATAATGTTCATTTATTTAATCTTCCAATTTTGTTAAATATTGAAGCAGAATTTAGTCGTAATAGTGTATTTATTGCATGTGTTGAAAATTTTTATAAGAAGTAAATCATAGAAGATTCTCCAAAATAGAGAAGAAATTGTATCACTCTAATCAATACTATCTTCTATTAGATATGGATTGGTGAAGCTGAAGGGTATTAGAATTATATTAGAATGGCCATTGAATAGATCAAGTAAAGTGTTGATTATTGTGTTAGGAATCTTGATTCTTTTGAGTACCTTATTAAGCATGTATAATGAAATTGAGTTATAAGCTTTGCTAATATCTTGACTAAGGATTCAGGCTTGCTGAGAATTTTGCTTGGTATGTTTTATAATATTTTGTAAAATATGGACTGATTCTTGTGTACTGCAGCCAGATAAAGCAACCTAATTAAGTAATGATAGGATTGAATACTATTGAAGTATATGAGATAAGTGATCGTTGATGCATTTGATGAATATTTTTCTACCTGTTTCTAAAAGTGTAATAGGTCTTGTTATATTAAGATTATTGTTCCATGGCTGAGATTTGAAAATGGGATAAATTGAGCCCTCATGCAATTCTTTTGGAACCTTTTGATTGTTCAGTATATTATTAAATAGTGTTGTTATAAATTTTATAGTTCTGGAACTCAAATATTTAAATATGCAATATGAGATTAGGGAGGGTTCTGGGGCAGAAGCACTGTCTCTGGATTTGATTGCTTATTGAATTTCGCTTGTAGTGAATGGCTTTAAAAATAGAATGTATCAATTTTCTTTGATGTGAGGTTAAAAAAGATATTCATCTTGTCATTCAGGCCATTGGTTAATGTCTTGTATATTTTGTTTCTTTGTCCATTATTAAAAGTAATCTTTAATCATTTCTTTAATTCTGTTAGGATCAGTAATTATATTAGTGTGAGGAATATATGTGATTATTCTATCAATGAAGATTTGGTTGTGTGTCTTGTCTAGGATCGAGTTAATCATTGCTTTTTTGTTGGATAACATAAATTCCAATCTTTTATTTATTGCTTTTCAAATTTTTTGACATGTTTTGTAGTTGTTTAAGATTTGAAGAGCTACTGTAAAAGACTTGAAATAGATATATCAGAGTCAGTGAATTCTTAGACAATGAGTTTAATGTGCAAAAGAGTTATCCTTATTAAGATCAAAAAGTAGCCTTTTTATATATTTTAAAGTAACCAAAATAAATATAAAATACATAAAACTAAAAATACATAAATCATATGGTTTATGGTTCAGACAACTTATATAATATACAGCTAATCGTGAAAATCTTTGAAATTGTATAATATTTTAAATACATAATAAAGATAAGCCATGCCAGCTTGATGGTGGATTAAAAAAAAAAATAATAATAATAATAATATACAGCTAATCATAAATGGAAAATAAGAGAAAAGAAATAAAATAAAAAGAAATGATTGGTGACTTATTCACCATAGTTTGATAGTCAATTACAATTTATGGTGAACAAGTCCAAATAATCTATGTGGTATGAATTGATGTCATCTTGGCATTATAATATCAACTCAGCGATCTCAGCAGTTTCAGCAATCTCGGCAATCTCAGTAGTCTATGTGAAAGTGGGTGGTAAGCTCAGATTGTTACATTTACCCACTCTTAAGAATGAGATATCCTCATCTCTTCAAAATCTTTTATTAATTACATTGCATTGGTTAATTTATTCTTGGAGATCCAGATGAATCATGGAGAAAATATCCTACCTATTTAACTAGGTATTGAATTTTCTTATAGATGATTCTTTTGTCCAGGATAGCTTCAACTTCATATTTCTCTTGTTTATTATCAGAGTAGATAACTGGTAGTAGTGGGATTTCTCGAAGAAAATCATCAGGTGATGATTAATATGATTTTAATAGAGAGATATGAAATACGGGATAAATTTTCATGCTAGATGGTAGGTCCAATTTGTATACAGTTGAGGAGATTATTTCATTAATAGTGTAAGGTTCAATATATCTTGGTATTAATTTCTTGGTGGGTTGGTATCGATCTATAAGTGTGTTGGTATTCTTCATGTTGAGCAGAATCCAATCTCCTAGTTTAAATATGAGATGGTGATGGTGTTCATTGGCATACTTTATTTATTATTTCTGGGCTTCTCTGAGTATGTCCTTGGCTAATTCAATTATGATATTCCAGTGGTGTAAGAAATCATCTGTGGCAGGTATATTGGTTATTGCAGTTGTTGTCATAGTGATCGGGAGGGTTGGATATTATCCACAGTCTAATTCAAAGGGTGTGAATCTAGTAGAAATTTGCTTTAGTTGTTATATGTGAATTCAGTGGCCAGGAGCTATTCATCCTATTGATCTTGTTTATAGATGGAGTATGCTTTAAGCATTTCTTCTAAGGTTCTGTTCATTCACTTAGTTTGCATATCTGTTTAAGGATAGAAGGCAGTAGACATGGCAGTCTTAATTTCTAAGTGTTTGAATACAGCTAGTCAGAATTGGCTAGTGAACCTTGCATCTCGGTCTTATACAATAGTTCTTGACAACCCATAGTTCCTGAAAATAGGATTGAAGAAGATGTTGGTAACTTCTGGTGCTGTGGCAGATATGTGCATAGTTTGAAAGTGTGCTCGCTTAAAGAGGCAGTCTATAAACACAACAATGGCTTCATATTCTTATCTTGTCAAATGCAATTGTATAATAAAATCCATGATGACTTCTTTTCATTGCTTGGTAGGTATTGGCAATGGTTGATAAAGTCCAGTAGGTTATTGATTGCTAGCATTGTTTCTTTGGCAGGTATCACAAGTCTAAATATATTTGCAAATGTCCTTTCCTATTTTTGGCCAGTAGAAGGTTCTCATGATGTTCTCAGTGATCTTGTCAATTCCCAAATGTCCAGTGGCTTCTATGTCATGGTGCTCTCTAAGTATATAGGTGTGAATGCATTTGTCAGTAGTGATAACTAGATGGTATCCTTTATGAAGATATATTCTTTGGTTCTCCCAGATAAAGTGTTTGACATGATTCTTTTTCTGTTCGCTAGCTTGCTTAGGATGTTGTAATGTGTCAAGAATAGTAGCAAAATACTTATATTGTTGGTAGGCTTGCAGGAAAGTTTGATTATCAGCAAGGGTGGCAGAGAGAGTAGTAATGGAGACAATGTGTGGTTGTCTTAACAGGGCATCAGCTATAACATTTGGTTTTCCAGGCCAGTATTTAACTGTGAAGTTGTAACTTTGGAGGATTTCTAACCAGCGGACTTGTCTTCTTAATAAGTTGGATTGGGTCTTGATATACTTTAATGAGACATGGTTAGTGATGATGGTGAACTGTTATTCTTCTGAATACATTCTTTAAGTTCTAATGGCATGTACAATGGCTAGAAGTTCCTTTTCATAAATAGCATAATTTTGCTTAGTGGAAGATATTTTCTAGATTTATAGGTGACTGGCTGTTCTCCATTTTCTTGGTCTTGTATCAAGACAGCTCCAATTGCAAAGTCTGAGACATTGGTTATTACAATGAATAGTTGGCAGGATCAGGCAATAGGAGGACAAGTGTGGTAGTCAGCTGCTTCTTCAAAATGTCAAAGGCATTGTGGGCTTTGTTAGTTCATTCAAAGGCTTTATCTTTGTGAAGGAAAACAGTGAGGGGTGTGAATATTGCAGAAAATCCAGATACAAACTTGTGATAGTAGCTTGTTAGTCCTAGAAAAATTCTAACTTCTGAAGCATTTGTGAGTATGGGCCAGTTGTTAATGGTTTTTATGGCTATTCCTTGGTCAGGGATGAAATGTTATACATATTTTACACATTGTTAAAAAGTTCACATTTATTGGCTTTAACATATAGGTGATGTTTTCGGAGGGTTGTCAGTATAGTTCTCAGATGTTGCAGGCGCACAGTTTTTGTTTTGCTGTAAATCAAAATGTCATCTAGATACACAATTACAAAGTCATCCAGGTATGGACAGAAGATATCATTTATCAAAGTCATGAAGGTTGCAGAAGTATTGGTCAATCCAAAAGGAGACTAAGAATTTATAGTGTCTATAGTGGATTTTAAAGCAGTCTTATGGATGTCTCTTCTTTAATGTGGATTTGGTAGTAACCAGAGTAGAGATCAATCTTGAAAAAATATTTGGCACCAGCTATTCGATCCATTAATTCCTCTATATGCAGTAGTAGTTACTGATTCTTGATAGTGACCTTGTTTAAGGCACTATAATCCACATAGAGGTGCAATGTTCCTTCCTTTTATGCAAAAAAGCATAGAGGCATTAAATAGGAAGGTTCTGGGTTTAATGAATCCTTTGGTAAGGAGGTCAGCAAGTTGTTTCTTAAGTTCATCCATCATTATATATGAGAACCGATAGGTAGGTTTAGAGGGATATTTAGCTCTAAGCAGCAAATCTATAGTATAATCAATGGTTCTTCGGGATGACAACTTGTTTGGCAATTCAGGAGAAAATATATCAGCAAATTTCTTGATAACAGCAGCTTCTTCAGTAGCAAACTTGATTTCCTTGGACATGACTTCCTTAGTGGTTATGGCACAGATGACCAATAATTCTTCAATAGATGAAATTCTTGCAAATTGATGTCTGGAAATAAAAAGAGATTGGCACTCAGGTTCTTACTTAGTTCTGTATGGGCTAGTATTGACAGTGATAGTGCATGGGTCATATTGAAAGGTGAAAGTGTTGATTCTCTAATTGATATTAGGATTGGCATGCTACAACCAGGGCTTCCCAAGTATGGCATCATATCTTTGCTGATTCAGAACTTGAGCAGAGATCCCAGTGGTGTAGTTGGTATCCAACTCTAGTTGCTTGATATTGACTTCAGTGGTGATTTCCTTCTTTCTTCCATTAGCAAGTTCTATGGTAAATGGAGTAGTGTTCTTTTGTGACAGCTGTTGAAACATAACAACTGTCCTTGTTTTCTTCAATTTGAATGAATTCAGTATCTGGAGTGTATGAGGTATCTTCAATATTGTTTATAATGGCTTTTGGTGGACTTCTGCATTCACGGGCAATGTGTCCTTCCTTTTCACAGTTGTAGCAGGTAATAGTTTTTCTTTCAGTGTTGTTGTTCCTTCTAGAGTGTTGGGTATGGTTATTGTGATTATGGTTATGTTGTTGGGTTTCAGCTTGGTCCAATTTAACAGGGCGGTTCTCTCTATAGTGGTTTTCAACTCTAAACATGGCAGTATTATATCTGATTGCTAATTTCCATGCATCATTCAATGTTTAGGGCACTTGGTAACTCACTTACATGTATGTTGCAGGCTTTAGGCTATCAATGAAATAGGCAACTTGTTCAACTATTCCATAGTATCAATTTGGTATACTATATTTCTAAACTGATGGAATACTCTTAAACTGTTCCTGTTTGATACAAGTGTTTCAATTAGATGTACAGATACTGCTGGTAGTAAGGAGATTGGAAGGCATTCTTGAACTCCTTCTTGAATTCATTCTAGGAGGAGAAAACATGTGAAGTAGAATCCTTGACCTTGTTAACAAACTAATATAAAGCAGCATCTTCAAATTCTGTAATAACATAGTGAATCATTTGTCTTACCTCAGTGACTCCTTGGACTCTCAAGATATTCTTTGTTTAATACAACCAAATCTCAACATTTTCTCCTGGTTCTCCTTTGAAGATGAGAATTCTCAATATAATCTTGGGTGCAGTGATTGAAGAGGAAAAGGAACCACTTATAACAGTCTTTTCTTTGCCCTTGTCTTTCTTCATTCCTTTAATCATAGTAGCCATGGTGATATTAAACTATTGCATAAAGTGTGTGAATTGTTCAGTATTTATTTTGAGAGTTTCAGGTGTGTATATGTGTGGCAAGAGGGGGAATGTCTTGTTAGTCCACTGCTACCCAGTTGTAAAAGACTTGAAATGAATGTATCAGAGTCAGTGAATTCTTAGGCAATGAGTTTAATACACAAAAGAGTTATCTTTATTAAGGTTAAGAAGTAATCTTTTTATATATTTTAAAGTAGTGCAAAATAAATATAAAATACATAGGATCAAAAATATATAAATAATATGGCTTATAATCTGGACAACTTATGTAATATACGGCTAATCATAAATAGAAAATAAGAAAAAAAATTAAAATAAAAAGAAATAATTGGTATCTTATTTACCATAGTCTGATAGTCAATTACTACTTATGGTGAACAAGTTCAAATAATCTATGTGGTGTGATTGTGATGTTATCTTGGCATCATTATATCAGCTCAGCAATCTCAGCAGTCTTGGCAGTCTCAACAAAAGTGGGGTGGTAGGCTTAAATTGTTACAGCTACTTTTTGTTATATGAGGCAATATTTAATCTACGTGGTTTATTGTTCTAATGCTTGAAGATTGTCTTATATTATGTGTTGTGGTAGTTCAGTAAGATTGATGTGATCATGTAGTTGTTGGGAAATTTTAATATTGAATTGTCTAATTGAAATAGTTTTTGAAGATAGGGAATATTTTGTGATGAGATATGTAAGTTGGGTGTTGCACAGTTGAATCTCTTGTTGTGTTTAATTTTCTTGATGAATTTGTGGACTACTTTCAAGATTGAGTCTCTGATAAGATTTCATTGATTGTCTATAAAGGTTTTTTGTGGTCCATGTTACTGGATACGATTTTCTATTTCTTGTTGAAATTTGATTCAGTTCTTTTCTGATGTTTGCTGTTAATTAAATCAGGTGTTCTTTTTGCAGTATATCTGGTGTTTGGGTATTTTGAATTGCCATGTTTCTAATTGACAAATAGTTGCAGTGTAATCATTGTTGTTTGAGAAGCCTGTTTCTTGATCAATAAAGGTATCTATAATGTTCCAGCTTTCATGTGCAGATATTCATATTTGGTCAATTCTACTTTGGTGATTTCTTGAGTAGCACCATGTATATTGTTGTTGATATGGATTAATGTATCTAAATGAATCTATAAAGCAGTGATTTATAAGAAATGGGATCAGTTTGCTAGTTCTGTTGAATGAGGTATTGGAGTTTTTGACTAATGTAGGGTCTTTGATTTTATTAAAATCTTCTGCAAAAATTGTTGGCCAGTTATTGTTTAATGCTTCAATGATCAATGTTTTGCATTTTTGTTATATTTCAGTTCTAAGTTTATTGTTGGCATGTGGAATATAGGATCCAATTATGCAAATATATTGTTTGTTTGGGAATGCTAGGTCTAGAGAAATAATTTTGCCTGGGATTTCTTGTTTGTTGTAGACTCTAGTAGCTAGTTGGGGAGTAAGGCTAATGGCAATTTCTTGTTTATATATTATTGAGTTGTGTGACCATCAAGTTTTGTATATATTAGATTGCCAATATTGTGAAACATGAGTATTTCCATTTGTTTCAGTTGTAATAATAATATTTCATAGATTGTTTTTACAATGTTGAAACCATAGTTGTCTTTTGGTTTCAGATGAGATTTCTTGGATGTTTCTTGTGCAGATTTTCCATAAATTGTTGTAGCAAATATTTGTTGAAGGTTGTGATTCTGTGTTTTGTATTTTTCATGCAAATGTTGTATTTTATGTAAATGTATGGGAAGGTGAAGAGAGGAGTGTATATAATTGAATAAAATAATTGGTTGATGTTTTTTTTTATTTATCTTTGGAACTTATTGATTATTGTTGGGAGAGGAGTTGTATTTACGGGTGAGTTGTAAGAAGTTTGAGATAAAATAAGTTCTTTTACTGGTGATACTATTTGTGCAATTGAGTTATCCAGTCGATTTATTTGATTGTTGAGTCTGATTTGTTTTACACGGATGTCTTGTACTGGACTAGTTGCTCTTCTCTTTTTAGAAATACTTGATGTAACATTGATATTGTTATCTTCTTTTAGGTTGGTTATATTTGAAGTCGTGGATTCATCAGTATATTCTGTGATTGTGTAGTTATCTTGAATATCATTTTCCATATTATCAATTCTTTGATTAATATCTGAGAGGTCTTGTTCGATTGAGTTGATTTCAGAGTGTAAATGTTTAAGGATGTTATAAATATCTTTAAGAATAGGATTTTCAATGTTGGAAATTTGTTGATGGTTACTGTTTGTTTTGTTGTGAATTTTTTATTTGCCTTTTTCTTTAACTACATCAGTAAAAGATCTGGTATTGGGTTAGATATTAGTTCAATTTTTTTTGTTGGTGCTTGCTGATTTGTATCTGTTGTATAAATGCCCAAATTTTTGTGTGTTAAGTTGTTTTTGGATGCGAATCTCTTTATGTCTAGCCTGGGTGGACAGTTTTTGATCAAGTGTTCAATGCTGGAGCTAGTGTTCACAATTTTGATCTGAATCCAATTGATCCATAAATCAGATATGAATCAGATTAGATCAAATTTCAAAATTTTTAATCCGATCAGATTCAGATCAAATCGAATTTTAAATTTACAAAATTATTGGATTCAAATCGGATTCAGATCTAACCCAATATAATGCAAATCAGATATGTACCAGACTATCAGTCCATATAAATTGTTATATAACTATTTAATTTCATTTAAACGAACTATCTAGGAAATTAAAATCGAATATTCTAGGAAATTAAAATAATTTTTTTTTTAAAAAAACAATATAAAAAGCAAGCTAAAAAAAATTCACTACTTTGTTCTTCTTGATAATTTTTTAAC
>CAJVPT010000482.1:0-29501 GCA_910592055.1 Acaulospora colombiana
TTTTATACTTCTTTGCTAATAAAGTCTTAATGGTTTTCTTAAAACAACTTGAAATATAACTTCAAGAGTCACCTTTATCTTTTTTTATTTATTTATAAACTGTTTTACTCAAAAACTTGACTTTTAATAATCAAGAAAAGTCAAGTAATACTTTTAATATCAATAGCAAAAAAGTTTCCAAAGGAAGAAAAACTGATTGTAAAGTATCTGAAGGCTTATCTAACCTTTGAAGTGAAAGATTTTAAAGATTTTTTGCAGTAAAAAGGCTTATTTTCTTTCTTTTTAACTATCTTAACTTTCTTAAAGCTTCTATTTTCATGGTTTTCTGGAGAATTTTGCCTATCTCAGTTTGACCCTAAATTTTGAATAGTATAAATCCTTACCAAAGATAATAGTCTAATATAAAACACATTAGTTTTAGAATGTAAACAAGCTTCTATTGATTATATTTATGTGTTCTGATAATATAATTAGTAATTAAAAAAAAAGTTTCAAAAATATTTGTTTCAAAAACTTAAGTTCCTTAATAAAAACTTTTATAATACCAAAAGATCAAGTGATAGATAATATAGATTGCAACCTCTTACTTCTTACTTAAATTCCTTAAGTAATAACAAAGTTTTAATGAAAAAAAGTTGAGGTTTAAATGTTTTTCTTGAGATATTTCAATCTGGTACTCACTTAAATGAAAGATCAGTTGAATTGACTTATTTAATGCTGCAGGTGATGAAAAAGAAGATTTCTTCGAGGTTCAAGTAAAGCAAGAAAACTATTTCAATAAAGCAGATTCCTTTTGAAAAGAGTTGTTTTTATTTTTGAATTTTTTTGGTAAGTTTTGATTTGTCTCCTTTTTTCTTTTTAACTTAACAATTTATTGGTTTTTAGATAATTAACAATAACAAACTGTTGACAATAATTCTAATAGATAGAAATTATTACTATCTATTAGGGAAATATAATATTGTTTTCAAAATCTAACTTAGAGTACTTATATATGAAAATAAGTTAATTACTTTATGAAAGTCTATAAATTATTATAAAGTTACTTTAATTTTTCAATAAAGACAAGCCATCATAGTATAATTGCAAAAAGAATATTTCAAGTTTAATAGTCAGGACACTCAACAATACAGAAATCAAGACCTGTTATGTATTAAAAAATTTTTATATATTAAAAAAACAAAACTTTATAATAATATTAATATACAGTATATTTTTTAATCGTAAATAAGCATTAAATGTGAGTTTTTATTAGAAATTTAATTTATTAGCTTGACATTAATAGTTTTTACATTGTAAATTAACTATAGCCTATTGCAATTTGCTTTTCATAATGAACTATCAATAATTGACTGGATGTATTATGTAAATATTGAATGGTTAATGCTTATCTAAAAATAATGATATTATTGATGGATTGAAAATAAATAAATTAATAGAGTTATTGTGTTAGTTTAAAGTTTATATTATTTGTTTGAGAAGTGAATTTTTATAGTTATTGTTACTATTACTAGAGATAGAAGGAGTTACCTTAATAGATTTTTATTTAATTCTATTTAAAGGAGTTGTGTTTACTGTGACAAATCATTGTTTTTATATCTTATTAAGAATTTTAGAGATTTATTGACTAATTGTGCTTTATATTTTGTTTTGTTAAGTTGGTCAAAAAATTGATTGAAAAATTCTAAAGCTGTTTTGAGTAATATAGTATCATTATTAAACTGGTAGAGATGATTGAGGTTACATGTTGAAGAACTTTTTATTGTTTGCTTGTTAATTAAGTCTTTAAAGAAAATAACAAGTTTTTTTACTTTTTGATTCAAGTATTTATGGCTTTTACTATATGTAAAAATATGGAGTTGATATTTTATATAGTATTCACATCTGGAGTATTTAGTGTTTGGATAAAGTAGTAGATATTATTTATTAAGTTTAATTCTTGTAAATAGAGAATTAAGAAGTAATTTTGTTTAGAAGGTTACTAAAGTTTTGAATTTTGTTTTATTGTCAAATTAGAATTGTTTGTTTACTAATTTGAATAGTTTTAGTTTATCTATATATTCAGGTTTATAAAACATGTCAAGACTAAAAGTGACTGTGATTAAGTTGCAAGAGTTATTAATAAATTTGATCCAATGTATAATACTATACTTATTTTGCTATTGATAATTGAAAACAAATTGTAATTATTGATATTGATAAGTGGAAGTAATAAAGTTGGACTACTAGATAGTAATTTAGTTAAGTTTTTTTCCTTTGAAAATTCTATTGTGATATTTTTTGATTTGATTAGATTCTAACAATAATTGATAAAGTAACTGTAGAAAACTCTAATCTATTTGTTTATATATGAGAGAAATAATAATGAATTCCTAAAGTATTTAGTATATAAAATTTTGCAGATCACTTATGTCCTTTTTGAGGGACAAAATTCATAGCTCTTCACTTTAATAGGAACAAAAATCAAGAAATACTATAAATCAATAATTTGAATAATGAGAACAATTGTGAGTAGTTTTTTTATAGTTATTAATTTAAAAATTTTAATGTTTTCTAGTAAGGGACATTTGACTTTTGTTCCTGCCTCCCCCTTTAGGAACCTATCTTTAGAGAGAAGGTGAATAAAAGATTTATAAAAAAATAATATTTAATTGTTATGTTTGGGTCAGCAGTTTTGATTTCATTTATTAATATGGTTTAGGTTTCATTCGGTAAATTAGAAAGGTTGAAAAATAATATTTGGATTGTTGATTTTTTTAGACAAATAATTTGTAGTTGTTAAAGTTACTTTTTATTTTAGTATAATCAGATAAAATAATAATAAAAAATAGGGGAACAAGTGTTTTTGATATGAGTTGAGCTTTGACTTCTTTTAAATTATACAGTAATTGAAAAGAGTTGTTGTTTTTTTTATGTCAAAGTGATACAACTTTAATTATGTATTGAAAAACTATGTATAGCTAAGAGGAGTAGCAGTATAGTATGATATGATGAATATAGAGTTCAAACATATAATAATACCCTTTGATTATTGATATGTTTCTATTATTTCTTCATGATTTTATGATTTTAGAGATTGATTTGTTGTGTTAAAGGCCCAAAACAATGGAATTGGATTAGGTTTCAAAAGCATATTATCATTGATAAGTGAAGATGTATTGATTAAATTTGAGAATTATGTAGATATTAATCCTGAATTAATCTTCTTTACTTTTATATAGAATTTGTTTCATGAATTTTTGATTATGAAGTTGAAGCAGAAGAGTTGTTTAATCAATCTCATATTCTGTTTATATAAATAAAGTATTGTTGTTTTTAATATGTTAGTATATAATCATATTAAAAGGTGTGATTCATCATTCTTGAAAGGATATTTCTGGATGTAGATATTGATATAATATTTATATAAAAATAAGGTAGCTTCAGTAATTCATGAGAATTTAAACAAATGGTATTTGCATATAAGGCATTTCTAGATAACTGTACTAGCTTGAATTGAATAAATCTTTTTTTTTATAAATGGAAAAGTAATTGGACTTGCTAAGAAGCTTGATTAAAGTTTGATTTTTGTGATCACTTAGTGGAGTGAGGTTCAAACCAGTTTGAGAATAAACCATCTTATTGATAATTATGTACTCAACTTTTAATTTTGTTTTAATTGCTTTATTTATTGTCACTTGTGGTTTATTGAGATCACTTTTTTTTAATGAAGTTATTTAGAAGGTGTCTTTAAGTTGAACTAGGATAATCTATTGAAAAACTTGTTTGATGATAGAGCCATTTTATCACTTTTGTTGAGATATACATTTAGAGAATTTACTAGTTTTATCTAGTAGATTCTTTTTTATGACCATATCTGAAGATTTTTCTAATAAATATATAGTATACCTAAATATTTGATTGACTGGTTGAAAGGTTTTGACATGATATGTATACATTTGACTACTAGGCTTTATTTTCTTTTATTATTTTTCATGAAGTAACTGATAATCAAATCAGTTTTTGTCTTGTTATATATTATATGGTTCATTTTTAAAAATGATATAAAGATATATATTGCTGTTTGTAATGATTCCAAAAAATTGATGAATATTATCACATTATTAATATATATAAATATTTTATTTGAAGATAATAAAATGTTTTTAATTCTAGAAATGATAGAGTCATAAAATATTGTCCAAAGTAGTGAAGCTATGTTTTATCTTGATTCAATTCTTGATACACTATAATTTGAGAAATCAAATTGTAATATATAATAAATTGGATAGAGTGATTTTTTAGAAGATTTAGAATTAGGTTGTTGAATTTTGTTGAAGTCTTTATTTGAATAAAAGTTAGTTTAAGGCTTTTTAGGTTTACAAAGTTATAAACTTTTGAAATATCGAATAATATTAATCAATATTGTTTGTTAAAATTGTAAAAAAAGCCCATTAAAGATCTCAAAATAGCTATAGATTTTAAGGTGCATTGGTTTTTTGTACCAACAAAATTGAATGATAAAAGAATTTTGTTGTTTAATATAAGGTTCATAGTTTAGTATTTAAAATTTTTGTAAAGATCTTTCTACTAGTTTTTATAAGGGCATTGGGATATATATTACTTAAGCTATAAGATCATATAAGCTTCTTAGGTAAAAATTTAATAATAGAACTTTTTCAATGTTTAGGAGGATAACTATTGGATAGGATATTATTGAAAAGATTTATGATGATTTTTTATGTGATTGAGCCTATATGTTTCTATAGTTTATAGGGAATTTTTGTAGGACCAGAAGCTTTATTTCCATGAAATGTTGCAATTGTTGATATAAATTCTTCTAGTATAATTTTCTCTATTAGATTGTTATATATATCTTCTTGTATATTATATTTGAGATTGTATTCAGAAACCCATTCATTCTCAATTTCAAAGTTCTTTGAAATTGAATAATTTTGATAATAATTAATAATTATATTATTGAGAATATTTGAATTATCTTGAAGTTTATTTCCATTATGAAGGATCAATAAGTTAAAGAAAGGTTTAAGAACTCTTAGGTAATAATAGATTTTTAAAGTATTTAGCATATAAAATTACACAGATTCTATATGTTCCTTTTTGAGGGACAAAATTCATAGCTCTTCACTTTAATAGAAACAAAAGTCAGGAAATGCTATAAATCAATAATTTGAATAATGAAGAATAATTGTGGATAGTTTTTTTATAGTTATTAATTTAAAAATTTTAATATTTTCTAATAAGAGACATTTGACTTTTGTCCTTATCTTTTCTTTTAGGAACCCATATTTACTCTCAGAACTATTTTGATGTATTGCTTTGATTTAAACTAAAATTTTATAAAATTGTCAATGATGTTTTTCTGAATTTGATTACTGATATATTTAGTTATCTGAATTTGTTTATCCTTTAAAAGTAATTTAAATGTTTTAGAGAAAGATCTAGAGCTGGATAGTAGTATTGGGATTTTGTTGTGAAAGTATTTAGCTAGCTACTGAAGAGATTTTATACAGTATTTATTCCTAATGCTTTCAATTTTTGCAAGACTATTTTGATTTGTTTGATGGCTTTATTTATTTCTGAAAATATTTGTTGAGGTTTTGATAGAGTTTGCTATTTTCTTATAAAAATATTTGAGTTTAAAGCTTTTTTATAGCAATCACGAATGAATACCATATAAGATAAGGATCATTGAGAAGGTATAAGCTGATATCTTCTTGTATTGATTTTATCTGTTATTTTGTGACTTTGTTAAATTGATAGACTCTTGTTGAAAAAAATATATATTGTGATTTGTATTTGAACCATTGAAAGCAAGTATTGATTATTTTATGATTTATTGATATGGCAATAAATTTTGTGATATTGTAACTTAAAATTTTGCTGGTCAAGTTAGATATTGTTATTTTTTTTATTTAAAAACTGGCTTATCCCATGCCTTTTTCAGTGCTTTGTTAAAAAAAAAAATCATATTTAAAGACAATCAGGATTAATATTTTTCTATACTGTCTGAGAATTTACAAATCACTAAAGAGAAATAGAACAAGAGCTATCTATTTTTATGACTGGAACTATATAAATATTAGAACTCTTGAAAAGAAGAAAATATTATCTTTACATAAGTAAACAATATATCATATAGTAGAATTGACTATATCTGAACATTGTCAAAAATCAGTTTAAACAATATATAGTATATGAATTCAAAAACATTCTTGTAAAAACATTATCAAATAGTAACTATAATTTACTATTGATAAGAATGACAACAAACAATCTGTTCAAGAATCAAGTGCAAGAGTAATATAGAACAAAAAAAAAGAAAATATTCAATCCAGTAAATTATACAGTAAAACAATAAGAGAAATTTAAATTCTGGATAGAAAACAAATTTTCAGAAACTGATCCATAAGCTTCCTGTTCAAGAGTAGAGAATAGTTCTCAAGAACTTAAAAAAACCTGATATAATTTCATGTCAACAATTATCAAGAGTACTTACAAACATCTTAAAAATAAAAGGATCTACTCTACTTCTACTATAAAGAAAAAAGTGAAGCCTGGATCAGTAATCCTAAAGAAAGACTTCAAAGTTTACAGAGAAGCTAATAAGATCTGCTTTCTTTTAAAGAAAATATAAGCCAACTGATATACAAGAATTCTAATAGACATAGAAAAGACTATTCAAAAACTAAGAAGGCTTGATAAGTTCATCAAAAAAGAAATAGCTCCTTTCTAGTTACGAGAAGAAATTTCAGAGCTATTATCAAAGATTACTAAAATTAAACATAATCTCAGAATGATATGTAAGAAGAAAAAAAGTCATTATATCAGAAACTAAATTAAAGAAGACTTAGAAAGCAGGTGTAAAGATCTCAAGTTCAACTAAAAAGGGATGCTGAGCTTAATCCTAAACTGCAAAAAACTAAGATCAAGTGTTAACTAAGAATTAAAAGGGGATAAATTATATAGTTACTAATCTACAAACTATTAAAAGCAAGGTTGAGAACTATCATAAAAAGGCTTTAAAACAAAGGAATGTCAACTTTGAAAGCTCAAATTCTTCTTAAAAAAAAAAATACTAACCTAAAAAGTGTATCGATCCAATATTATACTCACCACTAATAGAGGAAATTAAAATAAAGAAGCTCAAAGCTATTTTGCAATACCTTCCAAACAATAAGATAGCTGGTCCCTTATATATCAGTTATAAAATGTTTAAGCACTTAAATATTAAAGGAAAAGGATCTTATACTTGTTATTTAACAAAGTTTTAAATATTGGATAGATACCTAAGAAATCATCGAATTGTAATATTCAACTCTTTCTGCTGATTCTTTGACCACACACAAAAAAGATGTTTACAAGAAATTTTCATATTTCTTGACTAATAAAGTCTTATCACTTTCCTTAAACCAACTTGAAATAATATTTTAAGAGTCATCTTTACCTTTCCTTTCCTGTTGTAAACATTTTTTTCAAGTAAAAACCTGACTCTCAATGACCGAAGTCATGAACTCACCTTTCCTACCAATGGCAAGAAAGTTTTAAAAGAAAGAAGAACTAAAGTGCTGCCATCTATTCATATATTAGAGAAACAACACAGAGCCTCTTCTATGATAAGAGACTTATCTTGAAGGCAACCACCCACTCTCTTGTCATGTATTTGGCTCTAAGAGTGCTCTTTCTTGATTTTTTCTGGGGAATTTTGTCTATCTCTGTTTGACCCTGAATTTTGAGTAGCACAAAGTTTCTCAAGCAATGATTGGCTAGCAGAAAACATATCAGTAAAAGAATATAAACAAGCTTCTATTGGTCACCTTATGTGTCCGAATGTATTTTCTCAGTTCCATAAGAATCTGGGGTCTACCATATGACATTAGTGATATAGTGCAGGTGGATATAGGACACAGTTTCTCTTATGTCAGTGTCTTGATCAAGAATGAAACCCAACAACATACTATATGAATTTATCAAGTGAAACTATATCCACAACAAGACTCAAGGGTACATAGAAGAGGATAATGCCTAAGAAGTGTCATGCCTATCTTTTAGAAGCATTAGATTGGTAGGCTAGGAGATTTATCATTTATATCAACCAAAAGGCAGGACCAATGTACAATCTGAAGAAAAAAGAACTATGGCTCAATCTCTCAAGATGGTAGTACTCTGGAAAAAACAGTATAATATTTATCAAATCCAATAAAGCACAAGCCAGACATGTCAAGACTTTTTTTTCTAGGATAGAACCATCACAATGACAAAGAAGGATAGGTTATTGGATAACGGGCCCCTCTCCCCTAGCACTCACACAGCCTAAGAGAAGACATACTGATAACATCATCGAGCTACTTCTCTCCTATATCCTAGAACCCCCTCACAACTCTTCAACTTATTATCACCTGGAAGAACATCGACAGAGGTCCCATACTAGATAGGGTAAGGTGAAAATCAAAAGAAAGGACTAGGGCTGAAAGACAAGAAACCACAACATGGCTGTACTGAAAGCAGCTGAAGAAGAGGCATTGTGACCTGGACTAATAAAGCTCTCGAAGAGTAACCAGCTGATGGTACAAAAGTGGTAATTGTAGTATGGTTTTCAAATCACTTCATATCAAGATTAACTCCCCTTTCTTATCAGTGCCTTCTTAGTTGTATGCAAAGTTTTCTTTCCTATTTAATCTTATATAGTCTTTGTTTGTAATTATAGGATAGCCTGAAAGATAGAATTATAATAGTTGGATAGATACCTTTACTATCAGATTTAAATCTGAGAAATACATTGATTTGAACACAAATAACATAGATTCTTTTTTAATTTTTTTGTACTAGTAAATCCCTTTACTAGCCCCTTTGTTTTCAAGAAAGGGTGGCACTACCATGAGGTAGGTTTTTTCCTTATCAAAGTTTTATTTGAAAAACAGCAGTAGTTTATTTACATTGTATATATGTAATATCTACTATATTTAAATAAAACATAGTTGCGCTAACATTAAAAAAAAAAAAAAAAAATAGCTAAGAAATGAAAAAGTAATAATATTTATTCCATTCCTAAACCCAAGCCTTGGAAATATCAACTGAGCAATATTAGATCCATTGTTTTTCTAAAAACAGCTTAAAAATATTTCATCAAAATTCTAATCAATTATCTATTACAGATAAGTAAACAACATAAAATTCTTAAAGATTCAAACTTTGTTGATTTACTAGGAGAAAGTATGATAGAACCTATTCACCTATTAAATAATATATACTGTATAAAGAAGCTAGAGAAAAAGGAAAAAAACTATGGATTCTTTTTCAGATATTGCTAAGACATATGTTACAATATTCCTCTTTATGCTTAAAAAAGCCATAGATTGAATTTGAATCCTTATATCCATCAAGAAGATTATAATAAATCTTTTTAAAGACAAAAGTTATAGTATTATTTTTTTTAATGGATTTTCTAGCCAATAGTTACAAAAGATAGTATAGATTAAGGAAAAACAATCTCTTCACTATTATGAAGAATTTTTTATAACCTGATGTTATGTAAAATTCAAAATAATACTGATCTTTATTATACTATATAAGAAGAATAGTTACATAACATTCACAACCTGAGAAGAAAATCAAGCTCTCTCTAAGGCAGGCAGTAATAGCTTACATAAATGGCACAACATGAATTACCAAATTCAAGAAAGACTTAAAAAGTATTTTGAAAGAAGTAAAAAAATTCTACATAGCAAAGGACTCATAAATTAATACAACAAAGTTAATTCTGCTCCCTATTAACAGAAATTCTCAAGATCTTGAAAGAATTCAAGCTAGAAAAGAGAATACTATGATTAATGAAATAGATAAGAAGGATTAGGCCAGATTCCTTGATATCTGGTTGGAACCAAAACAGAAAAGTCAGAATATAATCATCTAATAAAATTAGAAATCAGAATAGTAGTTCAAAAAGAAGTTGACAAAAAATATGCTCATTATGTTATTAATAGAATACTAATCCTAAGAATAGAATATAGAATACAACATACACATCTTAGTGAGAAGATATATAACAAACTTATAGTTATGTTTAGAAAGGTTTTCAAGAACAAAACATTAATCCGTGAAATAATACTAAACAGCTGCATCTATAATAAAGAAATATACAATCTTAAAAGTATCTAGGAAATATAATTAAAAAGCCATATATAAGTACTATTTTGCTACTCAACAATAATAAGGCCTCTGGTTTGGCCATCATAATCTGGTTGAAACAGAGTTAGATCAAAAGCTGAGAATCTAGAAATATCTTAAATAATTCTGTGGACTCACACAAGATAATCAAAAGAAACATGGTAGCTGCAATATTGATCCTGGCCAAATATCTACAAATTATCTTTTAAAGCTGAAGAAGGAAGAAAATCTTTAATTAACAGAGAGGTATCTTATCTATTAAGAAATATTGCAAAATAATAAAGATTATAAAAAAGTTATTTCATCACTTTGTAAGCACAAAATCATATTTCTAGATCAAATCATTAATATAACTAGGATGACACTCAAAGAATAAAATGCAGTCCAGATTTTCTTTAGCAAATGCAAAGGTTCAATCCCCTCTTAATACAAAAAAGTCTGTGAAAAAGTGATAGAAAATCATGATCTTCTAAAGATCTATTATATGAACTAGACTGGACAGATTATAATATCCAAACTAAAGCTTTTCCAATATATTCAAATAGAAAGAAAACATACTGGGCAGTCTACTCTAGCTCTCCAACTGATATATTGAGAAAGACATCATTTTTGGAACAACAAAATCTAGTTTGCTCCATATTAATTAATATATAACCCTACTAAAAACTATACTTTACTTCAATTAGATAGATCATTTCAAATAACAGAAGTAGGTATATTACAAGTTTGTCTTCTTTTTCAGTTAAATAAATATAAAAATTTGAGAAAAGAAAAACAAATCCTTCTATCAGACAATTCCACAGATTGGCTAATAGCTATAAGGCAACAAGAAATAACTTCATTAATATTTAAAAATCCAGGTAGAAAACTAAAAAGCCATGCTAATAAGACAAGTCATTTGATCTAAAGAACATATAGATGAACTTATAGATATCCTGAAATACTGTATAATAAAAGATATATAGCTAATTAATTTACTTTCTACACAGATGGCTCTTATAAAAAAGAAATAAAAGATAATGAGTTTGATATGAATTTGACCTGAATTTTAGTAAAAGATAACAAAGTTGTGTTGCAATTCTTAGCAGGAACATCAATATAATCATCAGCAAGCAAGGCAAAAATATTGACTATTCTAACTACAATATATACAACTCTTTAAAACACAACAGTCTCAATCTTCTTTGACTGTAATATTGTAGTTAAGATATAAAAGTCCATTAGTTCACAAGTGAAGATATTAATAAGGAAATAGATAAAAACTACTAATTGATTATTATAGAGTAAAATTAAAAACCTAGTTAAAAAGAAAGATCTTATTTTGAAAATTATAAAAATTAAAGCTTATGGGATTGATAAGTTCAATAACTAAGTAGATCTACTTGCTAAACAAGCTAGATGTAAAAATCCAATAATCTAGTTTCAACTACCAGAGTTAGGGTTAGTTCTTACAATAGTCACATGGAGTAGAGATCAGTATTAGGGAATTTATCAACCCTTTCAATAGGAAAAATATTGAAAAAAATTGTACAACACAGAAAAGGATTCAAGAACTGTGGATTCAAAATGACAAAATTATAAACTGATTAACCTTCTGGAATTAGTTCAGCCTATTCAATACCTTTAATACCTCTTTCAAAGATAATAAAGACAAAAGCTTCTTGATTAATCTAACTTATAATAAACTTTCTGTATTGCAGATACTGAAGAAAAGAAAATCTGATATTTATTTATAATAACCTGTCCAGTATGCAAACTTCAAAAAGAAATATTAGGACATCTGTTCAAATATCTAGCTATTAATGATGATCCTAAAATATTTAATATATAAAATTTTACAAATCACTTATGTCTCTTTTTGAGAAACAAAATTTATAGTTCTTTACTTTAATAGAGATAAAAGTTAAAAAATGCTATAAATCAATAATTTGGATAATAAAGAATAATTGTAGGTAGTTTTTTATTGTTATTAATTTAAAATTTTTAATATTTTCTAGTGAAAAACATTTGACTTTTGTTCCTGCCTCTCCCTTTAGGGATCCATCTTTACCAGTTACCAAAGAAATCAGAGAAAATATATGAAGAAAAGCAAAAGAAAAAATTAGCTGCTATATCAGTAAAGAAATCAAAGACAAAGAAGAAATTCATCCTATAATCAATGACTGGACAAATAAATGATTAAATAAGATTTAATAATCTAATAGAAGCCTTTTCAATACTATTTGTGAATATATAAAAGAGAACAAAATCACCTTCTTGAAGAATTATCTCAAAGCATAACTCAAAATTCTTCTAACAATCATACAGAACATAATTGATAAGCTTTTTTATAGAATAAAAAAAAATTTCAAGAAGGACATATGAAACAGCCATTGCAAAAAAATAATAGAATAAGAAAAAAAATAGAATATTACTAAAAAGAACAAAAGAATCAAAAGACCTGGGTATAAATATATTACACAAGTAATACAAGAATAGGAAGAAGAACCTATATTTATAGAAGACCCAAAGCAAGAAGTTTTTTAAAAAAAGAAGGGAATAAAGTATATAAAAATTATCAAAGATTGGATTTATCATGAAAGAAAATAGTTTGATTTTTAATTGCAGTTAAAATTTAGAATGATCTATGATAATGATCTGTACACAATAATTTTATTGACTAGAGGATTTATTCAAGTCAGTAAAGGAGTGAAATATCATTTCCTAAGTTGTATCTAAAGAAATAGTTTTTTGATGACAGATGAGTTAATATGTGAAAGTTAAAGTATTTTGTAAATATCTTTTATATATACAATAAAGACAAGCTATATTGACCTAATTGTGAATTAAAAAAGAATACTAGAAAAACCCAAATTTTAACAATTTCAAGTTTTAAAATACTATTAAACAAAGCAATATATAGTAGTTGAGTTCTATTAAAGGATTTTTCTTTATAATCTTTTTTTCAATATTTTAAAATGAATCATGTAAATATAGAAAATTGAAAAAAAAACAATTATCAAAGAGAATATTAAAAAAGAAGTATATTAAGATCATTTTATAGAAATACTTTGATATAATCAAAAATTCAATAAAGGTTAATTTTCTATTCAAATAACTTATTTATTGATCTTAAAAGTAATAATATAAAAATATAAGTAGTATAGATTCAAATAAATGATATAGTATAGGAATAGAAAGTAGATTTAAAACAAAAATAAATAATTGATTCTTATTCTTATAAGTAAAACTGACAGTAATGATTATAATACTCCTAGTAGTTTTAATAGATAGTATGGTTGAAATCTTCATAGATAATCAAGTTTGTATCTCAAAATGAAAATAATCTGTGTAAATTATATAGCAAGAAATTGTATATATAGATTAATTATCCTATCCACTCATTTATTTTTTAATCTCCCTTCTTCCTCTCTTTTAAAATTTTTTCAGCACTAGTGATCTTTTGTTAATTTTCACTTTATAAATAGCAATATATCTGAAAGTAATTAGTATAGTCATATTGTTAACTTTATAGGTTTATAATTATATTTTTAATATATACTATATCTATATTTAAAAACCATATTCAATAAAGTAAAGCCTGAGCTGGCAATTAAAAAAAAATTTTTTTACAAATTGATTGAAATACTTGAATTAATTTCAAATGTTTATTTAAATATTTTAGTAAATACTTTAATTATAAGTAATTATAATTAATATTATAATTATTTGACATAAAATATTTTACTAAAAATACCTTTTTAGAATATCAATTGTAATCATATACATTTATTCTTTTTTTAATAAGGTTTTTCAGATTAATTTCACTTTCTTTAGAAGAAGAAATCTTTGTTTTTTTAATTATATTCATTAATTTATTTCAATATTTGATAACTTTTTTAGACCTTTATTTAATAAGTGACTATATACTTTTAATTTTTTATACTCTTTTCTTAATTATTTATTAAAAATCAATACTTTAAGATAATATACTGTAAATACAGAATATTATTAGTCTTACTTCATTTGACTATTTGCATATAAGTGATATTTATTAATTTCCAGTTTTTCAGTTTCTGCCTTTTGATGTTTTTTTTTTTGATAGTAATATAAATTATCTAACTATTCATTTATTTATTTTTGTAAAGAATTAAAATATAAAGCCATGAATTTTATTAATTTGGATATCAACTTTTGTAATATTTTTTTATTTATATTACTCAAAAAAACTATATGTATCTCAGTTTATATTTATTAGGAATAGTTTTTATTAAAGTCTTCATTTCTACTCTAACTTCTTCTGATTTCAGTTCATCTTCAGTAATCAGTTTTACTAGTTTTGCTTCTTTACTATTTTTCCTAGATTGAATTTTTCAGTGCTTTCTTAAACTCAACAAACTTTTGAATTTTAATATCTCAGCTACTCTAGATATTATAACTACTATAGAATCAAGTTCAGGTTTCACAGATTTGAACCAATTAATTTTTTTTTAAAATCTTCTATTTCATTTTTTTGCTATTCTAATTTTGAAAAACTTGTTGTTAATATATTTTATTGGGTCTAATTGCTTTATAAATTCAGCATTTTCTCTTTCTTGTTTTTAATTCACATATATAATTCTTTATTTTTTAATCAAATTAATTAATTAATAAAGATAAATTTTAATAATATAGCAAAAATTTAATTTTAACCTTTTTTAATATCCTTTCTGATTCAAGTTTTGGATAGCAATTTAACTTCTGGTATTGATATTTGTACAACTTCAGATATCAATATTTTAGGCAATATAATATATAATCTTCTTTTAAACAATTTGATTATTATAATAGTATTTGAAGATTTGATATTAGATATTACTAATAAACTGTTATCACTTTTAATACAGTTGATATGAAAGAAGTTTGCAATATTAAGGAAAGTTATGAAAATTGTGAAGGTAAAGATAACTATTTTCTGTAAAAAATATGCCTAGTTGTTTTTTTTTTGTTCGGATATTTTAAATACTATATATTGGTAAAAAAAATATTAAATTAATAAAGAGTTATTTAAATAAAATTATTCATATTGGTTTAATATAATTTGAAGCTATACAGTATATAATATTATATTAATATTCATTATATTATATTACAATTTCAAATTATATACTATATTATATTATATATTATTTGTTATATTATATTTGTATTATATTATAATATAAAGCTATTTAATATATCAATCACAACTTTGTCACTTGTGTTGCTATTTACCAATTTCAAAAATATTAAAAAAATATTTAATTTCAACTTTACTTAATAAAAATTTAAAAAAAATTCTAAAAAAGTGAAAATTACTTGCAATGAATAACTTGTTAATCCATATATAGAATTTTTCTATAGATATTGAAAAACAAAAAGCAAAAATTTGCAAAATAAAGAATTTATATTTCGATATAGAATGAGAAATATTTTATCAAATCAAATTATATTATTAAGTAATAATTAATAAAAATCTAAAATTGAATGATGCAAGTTCTGAAAATAATAAATTTAAAATTGATTATAATGAAGAAATAAATAATATATTCAAAGATTATTCAGTTCTAAAATATGAATTTTTATCAAATTCTAACAAATTTTTAGATAGTTATTTTATGTGAATTTTGTTATACATTATGAACTATAGAATTTAATTTAATTTATTGAATAGTAAAACAAATATATTGCTAAAATTTATGAAATTAATACCAATTAAAATTAGTAGAGAAAAATTTGAGCTCTTTTATAGATTTTTATATATCATTAACAATATATTTTTAATTATTGAATTAGTTTATTGATTTTGTGGTATATCAATGATGTTACAAATTATACAAACAAAATAATATTCTTTATTTTCAAAAAAAAAATAATCAGTTATCAATTATAATATATATTTATATTGAATTTTCTAATTTGGTAATAAAATGAAAAAAAAACTTATAATTTTTCACTATCTATATAATTAGAATTATTGAATAAAAATATAATTAATCAGCTCTATTTAGTTTTTTCATATTTTACTATTCAATATCAATTATCACAAATATATCAAATCTGAATTTTGAATCTAATATTTAATATTAAATAGATTAATTAAGTATTGATAACTTACAGTATATATAATATCTATTATAATAATATTTGAAAAACTTTTAAATCTGAAAATTCAAAAATATTTTTAATAAAGAAATAGCTTATTTATATTTGAAATTGATATTAAATATTAACTGGTTCTAATCACTTAATAATAAATATATAATAATGAGATTATATATATAACTATTACAAATTTGTTGTATGAAATATAAGTTGAGTATAAAAATATATTGATTCTTGATATATTATTAGGTCTTAATAAATCAAGTTTATATCAAATAAATCATTATCTTTCTTCAAGTGTTAACAAATTAATATAACTATGCTAAGTAATAAAGTTTAATTCAACTGTTAAAAATAAAATAAAAAAAATAATTCAGGTGACTTTAATTTTAATTTCATATGATATTTCTATAGAATAAAAAGTATATGGATATATTTCAACACTAGTATCATGCTATTGTTATAAAAAGAATACCAATTATAAAAATAATTATTATAATTTTAATAATATGAGAAATATAAACAAATAGTTGACTTGTGGGTCAATAGCGCAGTGGGTGTACTCCCAGGTCTCCATCTGCAAGTTACTGATTCAATCCCACGTCAGAACAGTAATAGCATTTATAGGTTACGTTGTACAAGAATATATACTAATCAGCCATATGCATACTTGAACATAAAACACAACCTATAAAAAAACCCACTGTCTGACTACGGTGTCACAAAATAGGTCATACAGGCCCTGGTCAGTTTTAGTACCAAGAAAATAAAAGATCTCTGCCATCCAGAATATGTGAAAGATACCTAGCAAGCCAGGAAGGATTCTGATCAGTCCAAGACCACCAATGAATATGTGGGAAATTTATCTCTTCTCAAAAAACACCCACTGGAAGAGTTGGGATACTTAGGTCGCTAATACCAATCAAAAAGATAACTAGTATGGACCGGAACGCACCATGGGAGATCTTAGATCATTGAACCAATGGCTACCAAAGAGGACAGCTGCATGCCCGGACTGATAATTAGCATTTAGTGTTATAATGGGAACTGCAGGGGCAGACCCTGGGAGAAGAAATTCGGAAACAATCACCAAGGTAACCAATCCAATGGGAGAAGCAATCCACTATGACATTACCAAGAAAAACCCCTGTAGGCCATATTTGAAGAGTGGTTAAGAATGACACAATAGAAGACTATATGTCGATCACTGAGGTACACCATTGAATCACCAGAATTTCATCACATATCATTGGTCTTGTACAACCAAAAATTAATCGAACCTCCTTAGGACTTAACACGGCAGAAGATCTACTACAATACCCATAACAAAAATGGCACATAACATCATACAAAGAAACACACACCCCGAAGCTCTCTGTTTCATTCTCAATAAAGTCCCCTAATGGATCCTCAGAACGTTAGATGCCTAGGTAGAGCAAGATAACTGATAAATGATACTATATATGGTAAAATTGGCAGGGTTGAATATAGAATTAGATTTGGCATAAACAGGTTAGGTGAATAGCTCATGTAATTCAAGAAGCCTACTATTTCAATAAAAGACTTATGTTCATCAGTTAGGACGCATTAAAAAAAAAAAAAAAAAATAGTTTATATCAAGAGATTTAATAATATATAAATATGATTCTATTAAATAGAAGCATTGTAACTCAAATGTAACTCAAAAATATTTTGTTAATAAGAATTCTACCAGATAGTTTGAATTTCTTCATCTATCTTATTTTAATCCAATTCAGTATTTAATTATTGATTATATGCAATCCTATCCTAATAACCAGGGACTTAAATTTTTAAATTAGATCAGTTTTTGGCTAACAAGTTATATTAATTTTTAAATAACATATATAATATTCACAAAACAATTATCAATAAATTTAAACATTTTTTAAATAAACTCTTGTATTCAAAAAAAATTAAATTTAGAGGTATTGTTCAAAATATTAAATTTATTAGTTAAATACTATAAAGTATCTTATAAAACTATAAACTTTCAGAAGCCATTTATAAATAATAATTAAAATTCAATAATTATTTAGAATAGAGCAGATCAATATGATAGATACTAAATTGGGAATGAAGTATTTGATTCTATTATATCTTTATAAAATATTAAGGACTTATTTATATTAATTCAATTTGTGAATTATAATAGAAGTATCAATTTATTTTTATTTTTTTTTTTTTTAAACCGCAATTGGTATTAGATGCGAGCTATTTATTGATAATTAAATCTTAAGCATTACATCAATCATCTCATACATATACATGTAGATTAATGATAACCTATCGCGGCTTGTCCTAGGTAGACCTGCTTGAAACCCCTCTGTAGGTGGGCACACCTGACTAGGAGCCAGATGGTTGATAACAGTCATCAATGGTGATATTGGTATAGTTAGCTAATTTTGTTACTAAAGAACTATATTGCTATATTAACTTATACACTAGTGTCAAATCCTCAAGGATTAATTTAACTACCCAAATACCCTGATAGAAGTATCAATTTATATCTGATGCAAATTCAATTCTTTCTTATATATTTAGTAAACTTTCTAAATAATATTATTAAATATTAATTATTTTTTATTAAATAATACAAACTGATTAATTCAATAGAAAATAAATTTTATTTAAATCTGAAAATATCATGAATATTAAATTGTAAAATGTTGAATTTTATTTAGTTAAATATAAATATACAATCCTTATTTATAATATTTTTAATTGATTTATTCAATTTAGATATAGAATCTTAAATTAACAAGATTCTTATTAATATTTAGTTATAATTTCTTTAAATTATAAATATAATATATAATTAAAAATTTAATAAATATATGAATTTTGATAAAATTGAAATTTTGATGAATGTTTAAGGATTTTTTAAGAAAAATTTTAATGAAATATATAGTAAAAATAGTATAAATTATATAGTAAATAATATTAAATTATATATAAAAAAAAAAACTCTTTTTGCTGATCCCCAGTTTCTTTAAAAAATTTCTTTTTTTGATAATATTTTTAAAATCAAAAAGCTAGCCTCCAATATCTAAGAAACATATAGTCTAAAAACAATAATAGCTTGCTATCAAGCTTCAAAAATACTATACTTTTTTGTAATAACAATTACAAGGTAAACATTAGAGAAAAAATATTATAGCATAGTTTTTCTTTATAGAAAAAAAAAAAAAAGAAAACTTCAAGAAAACTAATTTATAATAAGCTCTGGAAGGTTTAACCTTAACTCCACAAAGCTCTCAGCTAGGTCAGTACAGGTTAACACCTTTCTTGATACTAAAAGAAGTACTATAGGTAATAGCTTTAGCTGATAAATTAATTAAAGTTTAGAGCCTACAACACCTAGAAGAATATCCAAGTTTCAATTACTTAACAGTAGAGAGTGATATACATAATATAACAATACTTCATATCTTGAATTATATAATGTGAACATATCACATCTATTAGTTTGAATAGCAACCTATTTATATATTTAATAAACAACTTGTTTACATATTTTTGCTTCATATTCACATGTAATAGTAGCCATCAACAACACAATAGATTTAAAAATAGTAACACAGCTTACAATCTATAGATCAACACCTTGTTTATATAAGCAAGAATAAATAAACAAAACAAATAAACAAGCATTACTCAAATAAGCAAGAAATAACTATTATATAACATAAAAAACTCTAGCACTTTCTAAAACAATATTTATAAAACATATTAACATTGTTCATAGCAACCTATTATTCATATCACATGATCAACATATCTATGAGAAAACACAAACTCTTATAGGTTATTAAGAAAAAAGAAGCACATATCATTGAAAATTTAGTCCAGCTAATGAATAAGTATGATCAACAAAGAAAATTATAGGCCTTATAGACCTTCTTAAATATTACTTCAACACAAGAAACTATTATAAACCCAGTCTCAGATTTAACTAGATATTTGATTATTGATAGTATCATTGTTAGAATTCTAAATGTTAATCACATTACCTTTATAAAAGCCAATGTTCTTAAACAATATACCCTTTACTTATAAACTATAGAACAAGAAAAAGAAAAAGATCTTCTAGCTTCCTTTTTAGAAGACAAATATCTGGATATGATTAAACAAACAGAACAAACACAATACACTTTACAACTGTTGACAGCAAATCAGACAATAGTCAGAAGTGATTTTCTGACTAATGATTTACCTAATAAGGAAATAGCCATGAAAGTTCAAATAATCATATTAACTAAAATTCTGATTGTCATTTAAGTTGAAATAGGAGACAAAGAACTAGAAGAAAAAATTGAAATAGAAGTCATTGATGAAAAAATTAAAGGAAATAATATAGTTGAATAGCAAACATATAAGACAAGAAATAGAAAAATATTCAGCATTAGTTCATATTATATCAAGAAAAATAGAGATTTTAAAATAGATGTATTTATCTCAAAACTTTCAGGAGAAACTGAAACAAAACAAATAACATATCTCCAAAACACATTAAGCTTGTCAAAAAACTCTTACCTCTTTATAAAAGTATTTATCAATGGCAATGCTTGGACAATATTTTGTTGTGAAGAGAAAAAAGATGCATTAAAATGCCTTGAAAAAATCAATGGCAAAAAGAAAGACAATTTTACTATCATATCTCTAGAAATGGACAAATAGTTAAGTTTCAGTCAATCATCAAATAAAAAAGTGTTTCAGAAAACAAAGGAAAAAAAAAAAACATCACTGGTGATTACCTTGATTAATATTGATCATAATTATTCACATAAAAAAATCAAGGCAGTTCTCAATCAATATGGACAAACAATAAATATTCATATTTACAATCACTTATGGTTACAATGTAGAATCAAGGCACATATAATTCCTTATAAACAATATATAGACCTTGAGGAAAAGTAGTTAATCCATACTAGAGCAAAAATAATTAGAGCTATTTTTTCTCAAAATAAACCTGGTGATAAAGAAATCAATAAAATTATCAAACAATGTAATGTATAGTACAATTCTTGTAACTATATTAAGTACATAATACTACTATTGAGTTAATTGTAAGGGTAGTTAAACATACCAAGGCCAGAGCATGCTACATTTCTAGAAATCCATATACACTCAAATGAAGAGATTATGCTATAATTTGCTTCTCAACAGTACAAAATCTTAACGATACCTTAAAATAACATATTTATATTCATAAGCACAAACTTATATAATATGTAATATAAAAAAATACTTTAAACAAAAAAAAAAGTGTTTTCAAGAAAGATGAGATTTCAATGAAACTAAAAAATCTGATACTAAATTTATACAGTTAAATAAACAATAAATTGATAGTGTAAAAATGAATTAAACTAATATTAAAAGTAATATAAGACCTAATTGATATATAATACTGGAGAATAAATCAAAAATTGAGATCAAGAAAAAGGCATATCTTAATAGAAGAAAAAAAAACCCAATCTTTAAAGCAATAAGTTTATTACTAGCAAAATAGAGACCCCCAAATGCTTTGTTACTGATAGTAATAGAGAACCTATTAATTATAATTACAAATAAAGAATATGCAACAGATTTGAAAACCCCTATCCTGAAAGTAAAATTGATCAAGATTCAATTCATTAGATCCTAAACAATCTTAAACAATTGAACTATAAAATAAATTTAATTGAGAAAAATATGGGTAATCAAAATAGAATAAGAGAGAGGTAATGAAGCAACCATTCCTAAAAGTAGTATCAGTCCAATCAAGGTATACTAGAAGAGAATCTGAATCAAGCTTATCTGGAAAAAAAAGTATAATCATCAAGACAATAGCAGATATTAATACAACCTCTTCCAATTAAACATATATCATGCTACTTAATAACTTTATCAGCATAATCAAAAAGAACACTATTGAAAAAATAGACAAAGAATAATAATTATACTATAGACAACTCCATATTAAACAATACTATTACAATTAAAACATATAATGTTAGAGATATCAATACTAGTCTTGACCAACAAAGACTAAATAAACTTATACAAGTACTTGAAATAGATGTTCTGGAAATTTATGAAACTAAGCTAACAGAAAAAACAACAGATTTTGCTTTTAATTTATAGCAAACACATATATTCTTTAATAGCCATAATAATGAAAAGTCCAGAGAGTTCAGAATAAGATTTTTTATCAATAGAAATATTGAGAAAAAGCTAGAATCAATTAAAAGAATAGAAGGCTATATAATAGAAGCTAACTTTCTATCAATAAAAAGCAAACTCTATCTATCAAGTATATTTGCTATCTGAAAAAGCTAAAAGTAGATGACTATAATAGCTGCTTCAAAATAAAATTTTAAATAAGTAAAGGAATCACTTCAAAGTTATAATAATGGACAATTTTAATGCAATTATCAATCCAATAGTAGATTAATCCCCATCCATTAACAAAAGAATCTCAAGATACAGAAATGTTAAGATAGACTTCTTCAACTTTTTAGAAAGCTAGAACTATATAGATATCTAAAACTCTTAAAAAGAAGAAGGAAATATTATCTTTATATGAACAAACAACACAGCATATAGCAGAATTGACTATATCTGGATATTACCAGAAATCAGTCTAAATAATACATACAACTTCAAAAACATTTCAGTAGAGGTACTACTGGATATCGATCATACCCTTTTGTTAATAAGAATGACAACAAATAATTTGCTCAAAAACTAGACTCAAGAACAATGTAAAACAAAAGATAAAAGAATATTAGATTCAATAAATTTTATTGCAGAACAATGTAAGAAGTTCAAACTTTGGATAGAATGCAAGCTTCCAGAAATTGATACACAATTTTCTTGGCAAAAGACTGAAGATAGCTCCCAAGAGCTTGAAAAGGCTTGACAAGAACTCAAAACTATAATCATTAAGAGTGCATATAAGTGCCTCAAGAAGAAAAAAGTTTACTCTACTTCCAATAGAAGAAAAGAAGTCAAGACAAGACAGAATCTGTAAAAGATTTTGAAGCCTATAGAAAAGCCAACAAGATTCACTTCTTTTTAAAAAAAATCCAAGTTATTTGTGACTTAAGAACTATAGAGGATATAAAGAATATAGAAAAGGCTATTTAAAATCTATGAGATATTTGTGATTCTCTCAATGAAGAATTAATATTTCTCCAATCACAAAATAAAATTTCAAAGTAATTAAGAAAGATTATCAAAATATAATACATTCTTAGAATGATATGTAAGAAAAAAAAAATCTTTATATAAGAAATCAAATCAAGGAAGCTCTGGAAAACAGATGTGATAATCTCAAATTTAATCAAAAACAAATGCTAAACTCAGTCTTGAACCATAAAAAACCCAGAATCACATTAAATTAGGTGCTAACTAGAAATCAAAAAGAGAGAGACTATATTGCTACTGATCCTCAAACCATCAAAAGTAAGGTCAAAAAATATCACAAACAGGTTTTTAAAAAAAGAAATATTAACCTTAAAAGTCTTGATTCCTTTGAAAAAAAGAATATCAACTCAAGGAATAGATTAATTTAATATGGTACTCACTATTAACAGAAAAAATCAAAGTACAAGAGCTTGAAGCTACTTTGCAATCTCTTTTAAACAACAAGGCTATCAGCCTTTATATATTAACTATAAAATACTCAAATACTTAGGAGTCAAAGGAAAAGGAACTTTATATCTTCTTTTTAACAAAGTCTTAAGTATGGGCTGGATATCTAAAAAATGAAAAAATAGTAATATCTATCCTATTTCAAAACCCAAGCTCTGGAAATGTGATTTGAGTAATATAAGACCTATCATTCTTCTAGATACAGCTTGAAAATGCTTTATCAAGATCCTTATTAACTGATTATTAACTATCTGTAAGCAATATAAAATCTCAAAAGGTTCAAACTTTGCCAGTCTACAAGGAGAGAGTATAACAGAATCTATCCATCTACTAAACAATATTTGTAAAGAAGCCAAAAAAAAGAAAAAAGAACTATGGATCCTCTTTCAAAATATTGCCAAACATATGACTAATGATATGTCTCTAAAGTATTTAGTATATAAAATTTTGCAGATTACTTATATTTTTTTTTGAGGAACAAAATTTATAGCGCATAGTTTTTTTATAGTTATTATTTAAAAATTTGAATATTTTCTAATGAGAAACATTTGACTTTTGTCCCTGCCTCCCTATTTAGAGACCCATCTTTATATATTACACAATATCTCTTTATATGCTTGAAAAGGCTATAGATCAGATTTGAATTACTACAATTATTAAGAAGCTTATAATAGACCTTTTTAAAGATAGAAGTTATAGTATTATCCTTCTTAATGGACTCTTTAATCCAATAGTAGCAGGAAATAAGATGAAACAATTTCTCCTCTTTTATGAAGAATTTTCTATGATCCATTGTTATGCAAGATTCAAAACAATAGCAATCTAGGTTATTCTAAAATAAGAATAGTTACCCAATTTCAAAAAACTTGAGAAAAAAGTTAAGCTCTCTTTAAGATAGGTAGTAATTGCTTATATGGATAACACAACCTGGATTGCCAAATTCAAAAAAGACCTGAAAAAGATCTTGAAAAAAGCAAAAAAGCTCTATATAGCAAATGACTCTTAGATTAATGCAAGAAAATCAATTTTCTTTACTATTAAACAGAATCCTCAAGTTCTTGAAACCATTCAAACTAAAACAGAGTGAACTATAGTCCATGAAATTAATAAGGAGGATCAGGTCAGATTTCTTGATATCTGACTAGGACCAAGACAAAAGAACTAGGATATTATCAACCTAATAAAATCAGAAATTAGAACAGTAATATAGGCAATAACTAAAAAAAAGTTGACAAAAAAACATACCTAATATGTTATTAATAGGGTTTCGATCCCAAAAATAGAATATAGAATGCAATATATATATTCAAATGAGAAGATATACAATGAGCTTACAGTTATGTTTAGAAAAGTATTCAAGAACAAGGCCTTAGTCTATAGAACAATTCCAAACAGTTGTATTCATAACAAAGAAATATATGGTCTCAAGAGTATCTGGAAAATAAAACTAGAAAGCCATATACTTGCACTTTTCTGTCAACTTAATAATAATGAGATCTTTGATATTGTTACCATAATTAAACTAAAACAAAGCCAAATTAAATGTTGGAAGTCTGATAATATTCTAGAAAATCCTATCACTCCCAGAAGCTAATTAAAGGAAATTTAATAGATACAATATTGGCCCTAGCGAAAAATATACAAATTACCTTTCAAAGTTGAAAATAAAAAAAAATATTTAATTATCAGGAAGATATCCTATTCATCAAATCAATATTACAAGATAATAAAGAATATGAAAAGGCTATTCTATCCCTATATAAACATAAGATTATGTTCTATATTAGCTCATTAATACTATTACAAGGATACTTAAAGAATGAAAAGTAATTCAAATTCTCTTTAGCAGATGCAAAAAACCAGTTCCCTCCTGATATAAAAAAGTCTGTAAAAAGATAACAATAAATTAAAATTTTCTATAAAACTCTCTACATGGACTTGAATAGACAGTTTATAATATACAGACTAAAATATTTCCAACAAATCTAGATAGAAGGAAAACACACTATACTAATACTTTGACAAATATATTATATTTATAAACAATAAACTTTATTTCATATCATATCAGCTAGTATATATCTCTGCCAGTAATTATACTCATCTCCAACCAGATAGAACAGCACAGTCAACAGAAGTAGTTCCATCACAAGTTTACCTTTTTCTACAACTAAATAAATATAACAATCTGAAAAAAAGAAAATAGATCCTTTTGCTAAGAAGTTTTACAGACTGGTAGATAAACACATATCACCAAATAGTAACTCTATTAACTATCAGACCTGCAGAAATAGAGATTTAAGTAGAAGATTGGGACATCACACTAATAGAACAAGTCATACAAACAGAAAAATATAAAGATAAACTTATAAATATTTTGAGATATAACAGAAGAAATATAGTTAATTAGCTTATTTTTTATATTAATGGCTTCTATAAAAAAAAAGATAGACTGTAAACTCGAGATAGGTTTAACTTGAATCTTAATAGAGAATAACAAAATGATTAATCCAGTTTTCAGCAGGAGCTTTCATTTGGCCATCTGCAACTAGAGCTGAAATATTAACTATTCTTATTGCACTATATATTGTTTCTCAAAACATGACCATTATAATTTACACTGATTGCAATACAATAGTCAAAGTATGGAAATCTATCTACTTATAAACTGAAATATCAATAAGAAGATAGACAAAGACTACCAACTGGCCACTGTGAAATAAAATCAAAGACCTGATAAAAAAGAAAAATTTAAATTTGAAAATCTTGAAGATCAAAGTCCATAGAATCAATAGATTTAACAATCAAGTAGATTTATTTGTTAAACAGGCTAGATAGGAGAATTCAATAACTTGGCATTAACTACAAGTGCTAGGAAGAGTCTTTACAATAGCCATATAGAGAAAATATGCAATAGAGATTGGTATTAGAGATTTTATCAAAATATTTAATAAGAAAAAAATTGAATTAAACTGGCCAATAAAAAAAAGGATTTAGGATCTTTAGATTCAAAATGATAAAGTTATAGATTGACTAACTTTTTGAAATCAATTCAATCTAATCAATATTTTTAATATCTCTTTCAAGGCCAATAAAAACAAAAGTTTTCTAATTAATCTAATCCACAATAAACTTTCAGTCCTACAGATATTTAAGAAAAGAAAATCAGATGTGTATACTATAACCACTTGTCCAGTATGCAAACTTTAAGAAGAAACATTAGAATATCTTTTTGAATGCCCAGCTACTAGAAAAACTAGAGAAGACATATGGCAGAAAACAAATGAAAAGATTTACAAATATATCAGCAAAGAAATTAAAGACAAAGAAGAAATCCAATCTGTAATAAATGATTGGATAGACAAATAATTGAAAGAGATTTAAAAATCTGACAAGGACCTTTTCATTACTATCTGTGGATATATTGAAGAAAATAAAATCACCTTCTTAAAGAAATATTTTAAAGAGCAACTCAAGATTCCATATGCAACTATATAAAGTATAATTGGCAAGCTCTATAAAAAGATACAAGTAAACTTTAAAAAGAAAATTTGAAATAATTGCTGTGTCAAAGTTATAGAATAGGAAAAAAAGCAGAAGATTATTGGAAAAGATAAAAGAAATAAAAGATATAAGTACAGATCTAATATATAAACTGGATAGGATCAAGAAGCAATGTTATTATCTCTAGAAGATAAGAACCTGAAAGGTACTAAAGAAAAAGAAGAAAAGAAGTGCACAGTAATTTTTAAGAATTGGATTTGTCATGAAATCAAATGGTTTGATTTTTAACTATAGACAAAACTTAAAATAATCTGCAGTAATGATTTGTAGGTAATAACTTTATTAATTAGAGAAGTTATCTAAATTAGTAAAAGAGTAAAATATTATTTCTTAGGTTGTATTTAGAAAAATGGTTTTTTAATGATAAGTAAATTAATATGTGAAAGTCATAACAATTTATAAATATCAAGCATATACTATATACAATAAAAATATATCATACTAACCTGACTGTGGGTTAAAAAAAAATATTATTATTATTATTATTAAATTATATAGTAGAAATTGATTGATGATTTATTTATGCTGAATTATATAATAAAAATGGACCAAAGATTTATTCACTAGTCGAAAAATATTTATTTGACATAATGTTTCTCATGTAACATTTATAAAAAAAAATAGTTTATTAATGATATAAATAAATCATCAATCAATTTTCATTATATACAGTAATTCATCATAAATTTTGTAAATCATTAATCAATTTTTATTATATAATTTAATATTATTTGTCATATAATTTGCATCATTTTTACTATATATTTTATTAAAAATTTTTTTAAAAAACTATTAGATATTCATTAAAATTTCAATTTTGTCAAAATTTATATATTAGTTGAATTTTTAATTATATATTATATTTATGATTTAGAGAAATTATAGTTAAATATTCATGAAAGTCTTGCTGATTTGAGATTCTATATCTAAATAGAATAAATCAGTCAAAAATATTATAAATAGGGATTATATATTCATATCTAACTGGATAAAATTCAGTATTCTACAATTCAACATTCACATTATTTTCAGATTCAAAATAAAATCTATTTTCTGTTAAATTAATTAGTTTATATCACTGAATAAAGGTTAATCAATATTCAATAACATTATTTGGAAAGTTTAATAAATGTATAAAGAAGAATTGAACTTGCTTCAAATATAAATCAATATTTCTATAAATCTAAATAATATATTATAAATAAGCTCTTAATATTTCAGGAGGACATAACAGAATTGAATATTTAATTTCTAATTTGGTATCTACTATATTGACCTATTCTATTTTGAATAATTATTGAATTTTTATTATTTTTTATAATAGTTTTTAAAAGTCTATAATTTTATAAAATACCTCATAGTATTTGACTAATAGATCTAATATTTTGATAAATATCACTAAATTTGATTTTTTCAGATACAAGAGTTCACCTGAAAAATGTTCAGATTCATTGATTATTGTTTTATAAATATTATATATATTGTTTAAAAATCAATATACAGTATATAACAAAACTTTTTTTCTCAATCGCAAGAAGAAATTCCAGAGCAACTGAGGAAAATTACTAAAATAGAATGTATCCTTAGAATCATATGCAAGAAAAAAGAAAGTCTCCATATCAGAAATCAAATCAAGAAGGCTTTGGATAATAGATGTAATGATCTTAGATTCAATCAGAAGCAGATGCTGGGCTCAGTCTTAAATCATAAAAAAACTTAGAATCACATTAGACCGAGTGCTAACCACAAATCAAGAGGAGAAAGAATACATTGCTACCAACCCTCAAACTATCAGAAGCAAGGTTGAAAAATATCACAAAAGAGCGTTCAAAAAAAGAAATGCTAATTTTGAAAATTTAGACCTCTCCTGGAAAAAAGAATACTAACCCAAAGAATAAATCGACCCAATGTAGTATTCACCTCTAACAGAAGAAATCAAATTAGATGAGCTCGAAGCTACTTTGCAATCTCTCTCAAATAACAAGGCTGCTGGCCCCTTATACATCAGT
>CAJVPT010000483.1:0-29490 GCA_910592055.1 Acaulospora colombiana
GTGTCCTTTGAGGCTTGTTTTGTGTGGAAGAGTTTTTGTGATTTTTTCAAGAAAATTACCAAAAAAGGAAATTTTTTGAAAAAATGTGGATCAGCGGAAAGAATTTTTTTTTGCAAATCTATCAAAATTATAATTATTGATTATAAATAAAAGATATATAGACTATAAACAAGGGATCAAAATAAATGAATTTAGAATAGAGGGTTGCAAACCTGACACACTAGTGAGGATATTAGGTATATGGTATAACAGTTCTATGCAGAAAAAACATCAAAGAAATCTTATAGACCAAAAAATAAGTAAAGCCAAAACCTTAATAGGGATGAAAAAAGTGACAGATAAGCAAACGAAATATATCATTAATAATGTCCTCATGCCAAGCATAGAGTACCTATGCAATGATATAGTCTTATCCAAAGAAACCTGTAATCACCTAATGAGCAAAATAGCTACAATATACAAATACTGTAGATTTCATACCCAAAATAGATTCCACATGACGCGAGGATTGAAGGCCGAGGATCGACAATTTTTCTTGGCAAAAGTGATCTCGCGGTCCTATTGGCTTAAATTATCCGGTGACTGTCATCTACGGCGACAAATAGAAAAATTTTCGCGTGATGTCGATCGGTGTAACTCGATCTCTCAGGCACAATATAAACACGAGACATGTAAAAGAAAAACGTGAATCACGAATATTTTGAACGAAACCCTGAAACTTGGAGTATTATTGATTTCTTAAACGAGTGTGAGGTAGAACCATATGACGCGAAGATAGATAGATACATTAAAAGCCTCAAAGCCATCGCTAATGACCAGCAAGGGGAAAGGACTAAAAAAGCGCAATCGCTTCTCGACGATTTTATAGTGGCAAGTAACAATTCTTTGAAGTCGTGGCGTGAACGGGGGCTTGTTAGGTTGTCGGTCATTCAAGGCTGTTAGCTGAGCCACGAAACTGGTGCTGGCGCACAGGTGACTTGTTAGGTTATCTGATGCTAAAGGCTGTTAGCTGATCCAGCACTGGACCCACTGAGGCACAGTTGGCCTGATAGGTTGGCTGATGTTTTAGTGGGATAGTAAATATTAGTTTGGAAATTATTAATTTCCAGAATTTCCACGCTAGATACTTCAACCTGATCGTACAAAAGCAAAAGAATGAGAAAGGAAGTGCAAGCAAAAGCAAATTCACATCCACCAACCGAATCTAAATGCGGGGACTGTAGTAAATGGAGGAATTAAAAATATAAACGGTGAAGTAAAACTTATGTCAAGAAGAGATCAGAATGAGGTATGGATGTGTAGTTTATTAATTAGAATTGACAGAATTGTGGCCACCTAATAAATTTTAACTCTTTTTGTATTTAGTCCGACGATGATTTCCAACCTCCAAAAAAGCGGAAGAAGCAGTTATTATCTCTTCCGAAAAAGGTTAGGATATTGATAAGACCTTATGTTGCCTACAATAATTTATAATGATTTTTTATATCTACAGAATAAAGAGTCTGTTGGTTCAGCTAAGAAAGTCAGTATAAGATGCATCCCTATGATTATAAGGATTTTTGCCGTGAATTCTTCTCAAAATTTTCTATTTTTTTTTTTTTTTTTTTTTTGCGTAAACAGGCCAAAACCACGAAGGACATGCCATCATCGTCATCGGTAGTACCGAACCCATCATCACAAGGAGTACCAGACCCATCATAATCAAGCTCAGGAAGTACAAGGTCTAGCACGGAAATGACTAGCGGGTATGATAGACCACGTACTCCGCCTCATCAAATTCGCTCTACATCCGAAAACCAAGATTTAATTAAACGATTAAAGCAAGAAAAAATGTGAACGAAATCCACTTAGCAAGTAAAAACATGTCTATTAAAGCTAATTTATATTCCTACACTATTAACTGATTAATTTCACCATAGTGAACCGATCTGCTCAAACATAATCAACACAACAAATAAGCTTTCAATGGATAGATTGAAAATCAAACGTGATTATAAATGGGATCCCGTCACTAATGAGACCACAGAATATATCGATGAATTAATCGATAATGTATGTCCGAGGATTTGGTCACTAGTTAATTTCCTTTTCCTTTATAAATTACTAATTTCGCACTTTTCTCAGTCGATACTCGTAATAAATTCCGTGGCAAACTTCAACTTCCTTTTGTTCCACCGGATGAACTTTATTCATTTGATAAGCATCATGAGATGAACTGGGTTCACTGTTTCGCCAATAAATTGTGGGTTTAATTGTTTGTTGGGTTTTAGTTTCTATAGATATATTTCACAATAAATTGCTTTATTTGTTATGTATATTATCTTTTTTTGAGGCCCCACGAAATCCTCTTTTGGATAAAAATTCCGAAGGTGTCTGAATTGCCATATCTTAACTCTCTTGATTGACGACTGCTTTTTAACATGCGAGGAAATTAAGTCCATCGGTTAGTATGAAGTTTTCTAGTAAATTTATTTTCTTATTTTTTTTAAATAACCCTCTGTCAGGCTAGTTATGTGTGCTTTATTAAACAATTGTAAGCTATACATTATATATGTGTTGCTAAAGCTAAATCTATAATTAACTCACTTGTCAAAGTCTTATATTTATCTAGGACTCTAAGTGCAACTTTGGGAGTGATTTATCGCTCCATTAGTAGTTTGGGTGGAAACTCTTCCAACTTCTAACATTATTGCCTACAGGTTATTGTTGTAGATTGTTGCATGAGGTTCTATTGAGGATCAAAACCCAACCACTTCATCACATATTTAATCCTATTTCTTATAATTTCTCCAAGGTTTTTGTTTTTATTTTCTTTCTCTTTTTCTTTTTGCCTTGTACTTTTGTGATTAGGATTATCTTGTGGATCTTGTCTTCTTATTTCCTGGATTTTCTTATATTTTGCTTTTCTATCAATTTGTTTTGTTCTTATTCAATGATCTTTTTATATTTTATGTTCCAGACTTGTTTTTGGATTTAGTTACAAATCTTATTTTATACTTTTAGAATCCATTTTTTTTCTATTATTTCTAACTTCTTTTTATGTCAATTTAGGTTAGTAGCTTCTTTGATTGCATCACCTTTTATTAATCCTACACAAAAATTAAGAGTGTTTGAACTGATTTACAAGGTTGATTTTATTAGTTTGGAGGTTCATTTATCTAATTCACATTTTTTTTCTATTGTCGACTGTTAGTTGCATTATTTTTTCATCTGCTTCCCTCTTACGTTTATGATATTACTTGTCGAATTCTTTAAGAAAAGTTTTAGATTCTTTTTGCTATGTTACTAGGATCTCAATCTTATGATCAGAACATTCTAATAAATGTTCTATTGTTTTCTTGATGCTGATTGCATACTATACATCTTATTTACTCATATAAGTTTGATCTTCTTATTACTAGCTTGTTTAAGATAAGTAGTTAATTATTGGTCAATTTAACTAGGAAGCTTCTTTTCTGAGAGCTTTTAAAAGAGATATCCCATATATTTCTATCCTTTAATCTATTCCATGCCAGATTCCATGAGTAGATTTAATGCTTATGAATTTGGTGATGTCATTTTATCTTTGTTTTGTGTTGCTATGTTTATGAAAAAGCTATTAATCTTTTATTGATTTATTTGATGAACTGTCATATTGGATTATCTACTATTTCTTATTACTACATAGTTTCTGTGAATATCTTGTTTAACTTGAGACTTTTTCATTCTATTACTAATAGCTTTAAAGCCTCTTTGGCTAGTCAATCTACTTCTTCATTTCATAGATCATTAGAGTAAGCTTTAACCTTGATCAACATTAATTGGATATACTTTTTCTTTATAAGATCAGTATTCTCGTCCATAATAATCAATTTTTTTAGCTATTTTTTGTGTATTATCTTTGGATTTTCTTTCTTTAACTTTTTTTATTTAGAGATATAGACTTGACTATCTATGAAGATCTCAACTATACTGTCTATCTTAGCTACTAAAACTATTGTAACCAGTGTTATCAGTTCTGCCCTTGTGAACGAAGACCAGTTTTTGACTCCTGTCGAAATTTACTTTCTTTTTTAGCTTCTTCTATTTGTATTTAAGTTGCACTTATTTTTGCATTTTTGTTCTATGGTCAATTAAGGATCCGTCGGAGTAGAAGGTCAACTTTTCCTGTGATCCTTGATTGCACTGGAGAATTTCAAGTAGATAATCTTAATATACTCCTTGCTTGATATTGTCTCTGAGTATTTTTTGTTCACAATCTTCTATTAATACTTGTTCCCTTTTTCAATTTGATTATTTATTAGATCTTGTATTTCTGGGACTATACTTTTGATTATTATATTATCTAGTTCTAATAGGGAACAATAAACTTTTAGTGATTGTATTCTTATAATATTTTTTTATGGTTTAAGAATGATATAATATAGACCAAGTCTGATTCTATTTCTATACTACATTTATTTCCATTTCTATTATTTAGTGAGCATCTTATATATTTGGTAAGAACTGTTTCTAGATCGTCTTTTATTTCCTAATAGTTGAAATGCTGAATTATCATAGTACCTTAACTGTTCTCTCGAATTAGTTTTTCATATACTATTTGTTGATTCTCTTTCTGGACAACTATCTAGGTTTTCTTTCTTTTATCTCTGCCAGATTCAGGTTTAGTATATTTTGGTAATCACTTTTCTTTCCATCCCTTTTTTCAAAGTGTTGTGAGGTCTTTTATACTTTGTTTAGTTATAGTTCTTTATAGGATATCATACTATTTTGGAATAAGATCTTTGTTATTGTGCTGAATAAGTTGAATCATTCTCTACTTTCTGAATTTTGTGAGGTTTTGATTTATCAGCTGGTTTATGTACATTAACCTATTATTTCACAAAGATAGTATTGCTTTTCTATATTCTTTTACCATTAGGTGTTCTTTAATTAGACTATTGTCTTTAGTCTATTCAAAAATATTATTTCACTTCCAGTTCTGAAAAGTAAGTTCCAAGTACTTAGTCAACTTTAGAACTTGTAATGTGAATTTTTTTTATTATCAAAGTGATCTAGGGATTTACATGAAAGAAAATTGTAAGTTTTCCAGTACTTAATCTGCACTTGTTTCAATCTAATAATTGTAGTAAGTCCTGCTGGACCCTGATTATTTATTCTATTATAGAGTTCAGTTATTTGGATTTTTTTAAAGCATTCATATACTTTTGAGATTGTGTATCTTCAGAAGGTAGATTATACTGTTAAGGATAGATCTATATAAGCTTGCTTTGTTTTTGCAAAGCTTGCAATATACTGTTGTCAAGTTATTACATATTTTTCAAAACAATATACTATACCATATTCTAAACTCTATTCTTAGTATCCATACTCTATTTGGTATATAAAGGACTTGTTTATCAGTTATTTTCTTGTTTTTGAGAACTCTTGTAACAATATTGATTTCTTTTAAGACCCTTTTTTTGAGTTCGATTGCAGTTTTCTGATTGCCTATCCATATTTTCAGAAATCTTGCTTGTTCTCTTCTATCTAACTCTCTAACCACTTCTTTATTGATTCTTGTATAAACTTTTTCTGGATAGTAATTAGGATTATTGATAAAAACTGATACCAATTTATTGCTATTAATTTGAGAGTTATTTGCTTTGTAAAAGATTCTTGCTATTTCTAGGATCTTTTTTATATCTTCTTTGGACCTTGCTATTTATGTGGTATTATTCATGAAAGCTATGACTACATATCTTGATTCAAGCTTTTTAATAATGATATTATTTAGATCAGAATTCCATGAAATATCTATTTTGTATCCTTGTTCTATATCTTTTTGAATTTTATACAGCAAAAGGTCATAAAAAATTTTTTACATCAGTGATGAGATGATTTCTTCTTGATCTATTCCACTTCCTATCCTTATTTATTTTATGAGGTCATTCTCGAATATTACTTTGAACTCTCTATTTTAGAACAAGCTCATCATGATTTTGATAAAACCTTTGGGTACCTTAATCCTTTCTATTGCTTTGGTTAGCATTTTCAGGCTAATGGTATTATATGCCTTGATTATATCTTGAAAGAGTATCCACAGCTCTTTATTGTTTTCTCTTGTATCTTTGCAGATATTATTAAGAATTTGAATGGATTCTATTATGCTTTCTCCTGGCAATCCTGCATAGTTGGAACCCCTAAGGATATTGTTAATCTTACAAATATTTTTCATTCTGGTGATTATAATTTTGATAAAGCACTTTCTGATAGCTTTTAGTAGTACAATTGGTTTTGTATTTGCCAATTCACACTTCTATAGTTTTGGTTTAGCTATTGAGTATATGTGGCTTTATTTCCAATATACAGATATAACTTCCTATCTTAAAAAGGTATTCAGTATTTTTCGCAGATATTCTTTTTCTTCTTGATTCAATTTATTTAACATTTTATAGCAAATTTGAGATTTTTCTGAAGTTTTGTTATTTGAAAACATACAAAGAGTTTCTTCCAATTCTTCATGTGTAATTGGTTCTAGAAGATTATTGTACTATGCATCTTGGATATACTGCTTAGGATTATATTCCTTTTTCCACTCTTAAATAAGATTGTCAAAGTTGACATTTCACTTTTTGAAGACCTCTTGATAGTATCTTCTTATTTTTTTTCAATTTCTTTTTTGTTTATCATTATGTATTCTATACCATTTTGCTTGACTTTGATTTGGTCAAGTTTTATTTTGCTTCTTTCTTTATTTGTTAATAAGTTTGCTATCTTCTTTTAATTGTGTTTGAAATCATCACATCTTAGTTCTAAAGCTAATTTAATCATCTCTCTTACTTTTTTGGCTTCTAAGTTTTGACTTATAAACTTGAGCCCTTCTATTATATCTTGGATATTTTTTTTCAAGAGTATCCAGGAAATGTTGAAGATACTGAATTGGATGTAATAGTTTTCTATCTGATAATGTAGATCATGGGTAGCATTATGTTTTTCAATAGTCACACTGAGCTTCTGCACCTTTGTTATTTCTTTTGATGCCTCCGCTTTTTTAAAGACTATTTTTAATTGAAGAGCTTTTCTATATTACATAAATTCTAGACTGTTTTTTATCATTTATTCTTATTTAATATCAGTTTTTTGGTTTCTAATTTGTTAAAAGCAGCCTTACAAATTAGATCTTTAAAGGTTTTCCAGATTTTATTTACTAGTAGTTCTCTTTCATCTTCATTAAGTTCCTTATTAAGTATAGACTCCAAAGAAGTTTTGAGTTTATAGTTCAGGCTTTCTTAAAAGGCTTGCCATTGTTTGAGAGATGTTTCTTTTAGATCAATCCTTCATATTTTGAATATTGTGCAATGTTTAATAGTCTTGTTTTTTGTGAATAGATTATCATCATACAGGGTTACCAAAATCATAGTATCATCACTTTCAATAGTTTCTTTCATGTCTTGATTGTCGAATTATAGTATTGTGTATTTTGTGATATCCAGATAAAATCTATTCTATTACTTTTGTGATGTCTTGACTTGTAGGAGTTTTGTCTTTCCCTTCCCATATTGTTTATATATCTAAAAAATTCCATTCATAAAAAATATTAAATAAAGAAATTTCAGGTTACTATAAGGATCTGAAATATGCTCTGGATAAAGATACTCTATTCTCTAATGGATTGTATGCTAAATTAAAATCACTCATTAAAATTGTATGAAAGCCTTGTTCATATTTTTTTCTAATATAACTTATTAGATTGTCTTGTATTTTTTTATATCTATGTTTATCTGATGGGATATAAATCTGTATAATATAGATTTTGTTCTTCTTTGTTAACATGTTAATAGTAATCATATAACTATCTGCCTCCTTTATTGATATTACTTATTTTTTGAAATCTTTTCTTATTAGTAGACTTACTTCTGCACCTATGGGATATTTTTGTTAGTACTATAGAAGTATTTGTATTCTTTCTGATTACTGAAAGCCCATTTTGCATTACTATATATTAGTTTGATCTTTCATAATCCCATTATCCCTATATCTTGTTCACTTATATCTTCTATAAGACTATGTTGATTAATTATGTCAGTGATATTCTATATATTATGTATACCTATTCTTATTATCCTTTTTTCAATGTCATTTTTCTCATCTCTGTTATTACTTTACTTTTCTTTTCTTTTCCTTTTTTGTTCATAAGTTCAGTTTTTTTACTTTGTAAAAATTTTCCTAGATCCAAATTATCTAATTATACACTGTTATGCTCTTTTTGTCAATGTTTTCTCTTTTTGAAATTTTTACTGATGATAAATCAGGCTTGTTTTTCCTTTTATTATCTTGAACAACTGGTATTCCTTTTTAGGAGTAATTTGCTCCTCTTTTACTATATCTTATTTGTTTATTAGGAGCTGTTCTATCCTTTAGTTTAGCTATTCTGCTACTTTTCTAAGTTGTTTAAGATATGATATAGTGGATTTTCTTCATTTTCTATTTCTATATTTGACATGTACTTATCAAATCTGCTATATTGGCTAGTCCTTGGATTGTCAATAGGTTCTTTATTGCTTCCTATGGCTGGGTTCTTAAGTCTTTCATTATTTCTTTGTCTTTTCCTATCAGTTTGAGTTCTATAAGATCTTCTTTGATCTCTTGAAGATAAATTTCTTGGGTGTTACCTTCTTGAAGATTGATGATTCTTACTATAAGAGAAGGAGGAACTAATCAATTCATTGTCAAATAATAAGTCTATAGGTGCCTCATTGTCTATTTCAACTTTTCTATCTTGTGCTTTGGCTCTTTTTTTTCCAATATTATAGATCTTTTCATTTTCTGTTACTGTATTTTTAATACTCCATGAGAGGCATAACCCTTATAAGAAAATATATTGTTTTTCAGGTTTTGTTGAGGGCCTCTCTTGATACAAAGCATATGTCTGTGAAGTTTTGTTTCTTTAGTATAAAAGGTTTTCTTGGGATGTAACATGCTTTTACTTCTGTACCATTGAGTGCTGGCTATCAAATATGAGTAGAACTTGTTTGTACTTAGTAGTTTTGCAGAGTTTTTGTTTCTTTTATTAGAATATTGTTAATCTCTCTGTCTATCAGTTCTTTTTTGAAGAAAATAGCTCTAGTAGTTTCTGTTTCTAAGGAAATAATCCATAATGTTTATAAATTTGTCTTGAGGTAGCTATGCCACTTGATATAAGCCTTGATCCTTGTTTTTGTTTTAATCTTGTAGATATACAGTATATATTTCATATCTCACCATATCTTTTAAGATATTTTTTTATAAGATGTTGTGAAGTTTTGTGTGCTATATCTATTAGACTAATATGCTATATATTCTCTTCTTCTTTCTCTTTTCTTGATCAAAAGATCTTCTTATTTAATATTTCTATATTCTGTATTAGGTTGATATTCATATTTTCAAGTTGTTGTAAACTGAAAGCTTCTTCCTTTCTGTTTATATCTTCTAAACATTTGAGAAGATCTTTTTTTTCCTCCAGATAGAAACTCAACCATTTATTTCTATTGATAAATTCTTTGTGAAGAAAATTGTACTTGTTTTATGACAATTTCAATATGTTACTCAAGTATATTTTGATCTTTTCTTCATTGTTCCCTGGAATATTGATTAGAATTATCCCTACTTTGTATTTACCCTTTTTATTTATAAAATAAGGATTTAGTGTTGAGATTGCTTGCTTGTTTCTTATTGCATAAGAGCTGCACTCACTTATAATATGGCCTTGAATTTTGCTTTTAAGAGTTTCTGCTTCTATTTCCTCCTGTTCTTGACCTTCTACCATTGTTATTTCATTATCTAATGTTGATCTACTTTCTACATCAGTAGTAATCTCCATTGAAATGAATGGTGTTTTTGTCAATTTTTCTTTAATTATATTCAGGTATCTATCTTCTATATAGAATTGAAGCAGGTTCTTTTCCTTTGTCTTTTTTTCATACTAAAGAAAGGTGATATGTTGTATAAGGATTTGTTTTTTATAAAATGTTGTATTATCTATTCTTAGGATTTTGGTAATAATGCTATCCAGTATAGTACATGTTTCTGAAGTATCTGCCATTATTCTATTGTGATTGGTTATATCTTTCTGTTTGATAATTTGTTGTGTAGCCTATAGTTTGCATATTTTATTATGCTTTTTTGTCAATTAAATTAGTATATCAATAATATTATATTCTCTATTGTTTACTATCTGAAGTATCTGCTTTGTTTTATTCATGATAGGATATATGTGTAGATTAATATTATTGTTATGTTGTTGTGTGATATTATGAATAGTTACGTGAGCAGATTAATATATGTCCTTAGTGCTATTTTAGTAATTGTTGACAAGCTTTTACATGTAATTCTTGTTGTTTTTGACTATTTTTTTGTTTTTGTATGTGTCTTAATCTTGTTTTGATTAGGTATATATTGTTTCTTCCCTTTGGTTTAGGTTGTTTACCTGTTTACACTAACTTTGTTGTATTTTTACAGACCCTGACACTCTGTTTATGTTGATCACTTTTCATTGTGGTAGTTGTATTTGATAATTTTACCAATTTAAAATACTCTTGTTATGTTATTGTGATGGACTTTTGTCAAATTTATTTTGATAACAGCTTTATATATGTATATTTGTTCACGCTACTTTGGTTATATGTTTTGATATATATAGAGATAGGGTATGTACATTAAGCTGTTTAAACCTTAAGGAATATTGATATTCTTCTAGGTCTTGAAGGATTTAAGGTTTGCTTGATTTATCAAGCAAACCTATTTGCTTTAAGATTCCTTGTAGTGTCAAGAAAGGTGTCAACCTATACTGGCCTGGCTGCAAACTCTGTGAAGTTGATATTGGCTCCCCTTTTATAATTATAAATTTATTTATGTTGACTTGTTTCCTTCTCTTTAATAAGGAAAAGAAAGTCAAGTTTATGCTTTATGTTGTATTTTTTTCAATGGTCCCTAGACTAGAGCTATACATGAAATATTGTTTTCTGTGATAAGATGTTTATTATATGTTGGTATTGTGAGAAAATATGTGTCTTGAATTATATGTGTTATTTCTTTCCTTGGATATATTACCTAAAAAGAAAATTTATAAGGATCTAAGGGATTTGTGGAAAGGGTTATATAAATTTATTTTCTTAACCTTGTCCTCATTAATTTATTCTAATTATTATTTTTGCCACTTCAAAGATGAGAAGATGTTATTGGCATCTATTGAACATAAGAACAGGTCAAGAGAAAAATCAAAAAAAAAAACAATCTAAATATAAGATTGATATTTTCTTCTATATTAATAATATGGAGTACTTTAGCTCAGAAATATATATTGACAAAGATCCTCAAAACTCGAAACCAATTTTCTATAAACAATAGCTTTTTCATGAAATGAAATATCAACTTAATTGTCTCTTGCAAAGTTTAAAATTTACAAAGAGTCAATTAAAAAAGTAAAGAATATCATTTTATGTAGAATAATTCATGGAGGTAACTATAGAAATTAATGGAAAAAATTTTTAAATGTCTTACACTCTCGTTCAAAGTTTGCTAATATCTATTCTTTACTTTTAACAAAGGTCTTAATAGGAAAATGTATGTCATGTACTAAGATACTGATATTGAATATTATTTCATGTTCAAGACATGTCAATATCAAATTAGAATAATATAGGAGAACATTCAAGAAAGTCTTGTAGCTTTGAAAAATGTATTATGTTTAAAGGTAGATAAGAGTCTTTATATAATCAATTTGCTAGTTGAAAATTTTTCTTATGAATTTTAATTATTTCCAATGATTACAAAATGATATTGCAAATGTTCTTGATATTGTTAATAAAGTAAAAAGAGTTGCCTTACAAACAAGGTCAAAAGATTTATTAACTATTAACAATCTTCTCTAGATGACACCAACCTTGAAAAAAATCCAAAAAGAGTAATATAGTTTAATATTAGAACAATGTTTTCATTTTGCAATAGGAAAAAAAATCATTACAATATGTAATATTACTGTATCTATAAATCTTAGATTCTTGAAATCAATAAAGCCTAAAATACATTGGAAAAATAAAGTTTATATGCAAATTTTCTTACATAATTGTATACTAACTTATATATTTTTGCATACCATTTTTTATATATATAATATATATGTGAGAAGGTAGTATCTATTCATCAAATTTCAAGGGTGCATCCCAATCGAGTTTAACTGCTGGAGAATTATCGAGGGTCTTAATTAAATCAAAGACTACAAAGTTTCAATTCCATAAATATTTATCAATTATCTTGAATACTTTTTTTGAATCATCTGTGTATTGATATATGATTTTACTAATATTATTTCTACTACTCAAGCCCCAAAATAGACATAAATATGAGATATTTTTATAGATAATTTTAGGTGTTTGTATATATTTCTGTGATACATATTGTATATAGATGAGATATTTTAATGCTGGTCATTAATAAAATAAGGAATAATTCATTTTGTACTTTTTTCAATTAAGCACATAGATCCTCAAATACAACAACTGTACTTTGCTTTGAAAAGAATTTAATTATATTTGAAATTTTATTTGGAGATATTCTTTTAAATATGATATCTTCTTGATATGGTTTAGAAGCATTGGCAAAGATCTGAAAACTGTTTTGTACAAGTTGCCATTTCAACTCAAAATATTACTTATCAATACAAGGTCATTATTTTTGATATAACAATTTTCTTTCTTACCTTTAAACATTCACTATAATTTATTACCAAGCATAAGATTTATAACCATATTGGTTTTTTTACTATTGGATCTTCCACATACCAGTAATCTGAATGGGCTCTCTGGTAAATACTATACTTATTGCCTTTCATTTATTCTAAAAATTTGTTGGATGTCTTATTAATGATATATACAAATATGGGCATGCCTTTATCTTTTATTTTAATCAAAATATAAGCAATATTTATTTTTTATACAATAAATATTCTCTCTTTTATAATTTGCTTTTTATATATGAAAATAAATCACTTGTATATGGCACTTTGATCAGATTTATACCTTTCTGAATACATATATCTTGTTTTTTTTTATTATACATTCTTTGCAAATTCAAATCAATTTTCACTTGCTTATAAAATATTGGATTCTCAGAAAAATGTTGATATTCTTGGTACTTTCATACTAGTTTTAATTCCTAAATATAATTATCCTAATGTAAACCTTTCAAAAACTTTGGTGCATATAATGGGAATTTCTTATCTAGTAGATTTTCAAATATGTATCTACAATTATGCTCATGAGTATGGACACTATTTGAATCTTTGCTTCTAGGTCTTATAAAGTGCATACCATTGATAGAGTTCTTTTTTACAAGATCATAGATATATATTTACTTCATTTATCTGTCTAGTTTTTATAATACAAGTCCTATCACATTTCCTGATATATTCTTTAGCTTGGACTAACTTATTACTGCAAGTATGAATAAAGTGAACTAATCTAATGTATTTATTTTCTAATAATATACTCTGGGTGGAAGCTGAAGTGTATCAATATTAATGTGTAAAAGCTCTTCGTGTACAAATATCTAAGAAGGCATATACTTATCAGTACTCAAATAATATAAGGCTGACTTATTTTTTGATACACTATTTTTAGTATTAAGTGGATAGTAGGGCTGAATACCAGATCTGTTGTGCAATGTATTGATTTCAGATTACCTTTCCATTCTGCATTAGCAAAAAGATATCAAACTATGTCTCTTTTTTAGTTTTTTCTTATCCTTTCCAATAGGTCACTTTCATGATATTGATAATTTAGATTTGATCTTTTCTAGCTTTATTGCTTTTATTGGTGCTAACCCACTTTGAGAACTCAGGAGCTCTAATGAAATGTGTTGGATAATTATTTAGATAATCCTTTACTATGAGTAAATTTTTAACTCAGGCTCTTATTAATTTAGGATCTTGAGATATACTTTTAATAACATATTGAATCTTATAAAGAATCTCTACTAGGGTTTTATTGAATCTCTTCACAATTGCTATACTATAATAGGAATATAAATCAATAATTTGAATTGTTACATTATGCTTTTTAATTAGTAAACTTGCCTATCCTATCCATTCTTTACCACCATTTCCTTGCAGAAGTATTGGATATATAAGAGGATTATTGGGATCATCATAAATTTTTCTGAATACTTTAGCAACTTCTGAACTTTTCTTTGATATAAGAGGAACACTTGCCTTGAACCTGCTAGCCATGTCTATTATGTTAAGTATGACTATCCATTTTTTACCTTTGTAATAATCATGTGTTAGAAATAGTATATTAACCAAAATTCACCTATAGCTGGCTCTAGTGATATGCTTCAGTAGTGGTTTATAAATCTGATACTGTTGTTGTTACTCTAACCACACATGAATTTTTTTATATGGAAAATGGTACCCTTTATCTCTGATAGCATTATATAACTTTCGAGTATTGAAATAGTATCTGATAGGTTAATAAAAAAGCAATCAGCAAACTAAAGCTAATTTTTTATTAGAATTAATTCTAATAATAGGTTTACTTAATTTATTTATTTTCAATAGATTTTGTTATAGTGATAAATTATGTTTCAGTAAAGTTGTGAGATAAGTTAATATAGTATGCCATAAAAAATAGTCATGATATTTTATCGATTATGTTCAAATCGAATGTGAATCTGAGTTAAAATGGGTTAATCAAGAACTTCAGAATATATTACAATTAGAAGTAACCATCAACAAATCCAATAAAAAATATATATATGAGCTGGAGCATAAGTATATCAGATGTAAAAATGAAATTCAATCTCTCAATAAAGAGCTAAAGTGGATTGAGTGTATTTTGAAACAAGAAAAATCAGAGTTGAGAGTAGTGATCTCTAGTTATTGTATACAACTTTATCAAGCCAAGAAGGAAATTTGAAATAAGATGTTCTATAATATTAATTTAGAACAACAATTATAGAAATTGGAAAAGTAGTTCAAAATTTGAGATATGGAATTAAAATAATCATATTATGAAAAAATTCATCTGATCAAGGAAATTTTCCAGATCAGAATATAATTTCAGAAGATATGGCAATATAGATCTCTTTACAAATATTACTAGGGAGTTAAATTAACTTGAAAGTCATTTCAAAGGACATGATATACCATTAAACAATTCAACTATTATTGTTCAAGATATATATGATACTTTAAATACTATTTGGACTAATTATCAAAGAAGGGATCAGGATTTAGATAATATTATAAATCAACATGATGATAGAGATACTCAAATAGTATGATTACAGTAGTATATTAATGATTATAGATAATAAATATTGCTTTGAAAAATTAGGTTAATCAACTTATTTAAAATAATTTTTAGGATCAAGTTAATCAAATTACTCAAGAACAAAACAACTTACAAATTCAAGTCAATCAAATTACTCAAGAATGTAATTTCTGAAATCAAGTTAACCAATTTATTCAAGAGTATAACAATTCACAGAATGATCTTGTTTTAATGACAACAGCTTATAATAATAAAAAGATAGAAAGTCATTGATTGTAGAAGATTACTTAGAAATTAGAAAAAGGGATGCAAATATATATTAATACTTTATTACTTGAGAAGTTAGTACTTAATTTTAAACTTGAGAGATGCCAAAGACATGATGAAGAATTACAAAGAAAATATGATTTACGGGAATATTTGTAGTATAATATTACCTTGGCATTAGAAGAACAATCTAAACTTAGATATATTCTTAAAATTATTTATAAGTTATCTATTCACCGATTAAAGTAGGAGTTGTTATAATGCAATAATGATAGGATTTTCTTGCAATTTTAATATGACTGTATTGTTTCAAAGTACAAGAAATGGAAAAATAAAACTCATAATGCTAGACAATTAATAATTAATTTGAATTAATAAATTTCTGCACTACAAAATAATCTACCTATAAATCAGAACATGGGGACTGCTGATAGACAACATATTTTTCAAACTATTCAGATAGGTCTTGTGTATATTTCATCATACTGTATATTAAATAGTAACTATTAAATAATTATTATAATAGGATTGAAACAACTGTTAGCTATACTAATACAATGATTGTTGATACTAATAATGCAAATTCCAATACTTTTACTGATATGTATAAGGCAGATATTTACAAATAAAAAATGACAGAAAGGTATTTATCAGTTTCACTCAACATAGAGAAAATAATATTGATACTTCAGCTCGATTCAAAGCATGACTTGAAGATACATATCTATAAAGAACAGTTGGTACTTTCCAGTTTGCTATTCAAAGATTATTTCAAGAAACATTTAAGACTGATGATAATTCAGAAACATATAAAACTAGAATTTGTCAATATCAATTAAGTGTACCTGATAATGATGCTAATGCTTTGGAATTTTTTATGACATATTTACCTGATAAGCTTTTTATTAGAATGGAAGAAACAAATCCTGATAATATCATAGCTTTCTTTATTACACTTAAAGAATTATGGTTCAAGTGTTAACTATTACTTGATTATAGAGGCTCGATTCCCAATTAAAATTCTTAAACTCCAGTTGTTAATATATCAAATAAATCACATTCTGATAGTAGTGGTATATCTCTAAAAAAACTCTTTTTGCTAATCTCCTTTTTTCTCAAAAATTTCTTTTTTTGATAATTTTCTTGGAAAAGAGAAATCAGCCTAAAAACACCTTATTTCTTAAAAATCCAAGACTTAACAACAAACTAGAACTTCTAATCAAAAGATTATTTTAATGATTAAAAGAAATTTTGGCAGTACAGAATTACACTAGCTTCACTTTACAAAAGAAGAAAAACACATCTGCAAGCTGATTCACAGTAAGCTTAGGAGAACTCAATATCAACTTCCCAAGCTTCTAGCCAGGCCAGTATCGGTTTACACCTTTCTAGGCACTAGAAAAAACTTTACAAACAATAGTTCTTACCAATAAATCAGAAAAAACTCAAAGTTTACAAAGCCCAGAAGGATATCAAAGGCTTCCAAGAATTAAACAGTAGAGTATTTTAATTTTATACACACCTGTTTAAACATTAAAACAAGTTATGTAAACACATATATGTCATATAATTCAGTGCTAAAACAACATAGCAAGATTTATCAAGTATCTACATATAAATGACTTATTTTTCATAACAAAGAAGATCAACATCAAATCCAGTAAATAAATAGAACTAAATAGGAAGGATCAATGACTCATAAGAGTAAACAAGACACCAAACAAGCCAACAAACAATCAAATCCATATACCTTGCTAAATATAAACAAATAACTAAATTAAGAATAAACAAAACAACAAATTAGTATTTTATTCTTCTTTACACATGATCAATATGACAAAGGAATGGAATCATGCAAATTGCTAAGAAGAGAGAGTTACATATCCTCAATACAATAGTCAGAATAGCTGAAAAACATGATCAAAGAAAAGAAACATGGGGTATCCAAATTATCTTCAACACTCTTACTATATAAGACAAGTTCAATCAGACACCAGGATCAATAGATTACTCAATACTCAATAGTATTTTTGCAAAAATTTTAAATGTAGATCCAACTACTTTTATCAAAGCAAAGGTCCTTAAAACACATATTCTATATTTATGGACACAAGGTCAAGGAAGAGAAAAAAATCTTATAGTACATTTCTTGAAAGAAAAAATTAAACACATTTTGAAGCAAGATACTTTCATAAATGGTCTTACTCTCCATACTCCAGAAATTTTTCAGATCAAGTGAGTTTATAAATTCTATATTAGAAACTCAACTTTAGATAAGAACATCACTCCAAATGAGGACATAGAAATTTAATTAATAATAGAAATTGAAATTCTAAATAACATTGAAGTTGAAATAAATGATAAAGATATGGAAAAAGAGTTGGAAAAAGAACTTGAAATGATAAACATTCAGGAAAGAGTTGAAGAGGAAAACATAGCAGAACAAATTTCCTATAATACACGAAATAGATCCAAGTCATCTAATTTAAATCCATTTCATATCATCAAGAAAAAAGAATTCAAGGTTGAAATCCTCATCTCCAGAATATCAGAAGATACAGAAAAAGAATGATTAGCTTATCTTTAAGATACCTTGAGTCTACCTAAAGATATACTACTATTCAAAAAAGACTTTCTCAATAGTAATGTCTGGACAACTTTTACCTTTTAGAAAATAGAAGATGCTTTACAATGTATAGAGAAGATTAACAAGAAAGAAGAAGAAAACTTTACCTTGGTTCCTATAGAAGCAGAAAAATAGGAAACTTCATACTTACTACCAGAAAAAAATTCTTTAAACAAGAGATATTAGAAGAAGAAAGCAAGACAGTGATTGCCATATTGATAGATCTTGATCACAGTCATACCTGTCAAGAAATCAAGGCTGCCTTATAAAAATATAGAAAGATCTCGAGTATCTATATTTACAATCACTCTCACTCTCAAAGAAGAATCAAAGTATAACTTATCCCAAACCAACAAGACTTGGAAGATAGATAGTTTATTCATGTCAAAGTAGATATCTTTAGGGCAATTTTCACTTAACATGAATCAGACAATTATGAAGTCAATGCCATTCTCAAAAACCATAATAATCAATCCTTATGACTATATAGTATACACAATACCTTCACAAGTCTTATAGCAAAGGCAGCATAGCATACAAGGGCCAAAGCATGTTATATATCAAGAAATCCTTTCACTTTGAAAAGAAGAGGATATATAGTAGTTTGTTTCACAGTAGCAGAATATTTGCACAAAACCCTGAAATTATATACGTATATCTATACATGGTCACAAACTCAGCTGAAGTGCTAAAGAGTACTTCAAGAAGAATATAGTGCATAACAAAGAAGTGATCAAAATAGAGAGCACAATTATAATAAAGAGAAAGTTCACCCTGAAATAACACATACCAAACTGTGATTAAGACAACTGGGTCAAACTGACATCAAAAGCAACAACAAAGATAACTGATATACAATATTTGAGGATGATTCAGAAACTGAAAGCAACTTTAAGAAAAAGACAGATCTGGGAAAAAAGGTAAAAGGAAAAAGACACAACTTTCAAGGTAGCAAAGATATAGCTGGAACATCAAACATCCTTAGATGCTTTGCTATCAGTAGTAACAGACAGTCAATCAATTATAATAATAGAAAAAAAAGTTTGCATAATAGGTTGCAAAGCCCTTATCCAAAAAGTAAAAGTAATCAAGATCCACTGTATCAGATCCTGAATAATATCAAGTGATTAAATACTAGAATAAACATAATTGAGGAGAAAACAGATAATCAGAACAGGATAAGAGGAAAGTGATGGAATAATCGCTCCTAAAAAGCACCAGTCCAATCAAGGTATACCAGGAGAGAGTCTGATTCACGAGAGGAATCAAACTCATTCTAGAAGAAATAAGTGATTATAGAAACAATAATAGAAATTAATACAACTCTTTCCAGTACAACATACATTATACCACTTGATAAGTTTATTAATACGATTAAAAAGAAACTATTAATAAACTAGACAAAGAAAAAATACTGTATAAAAACTATACCATTGAAAATCTCATATTAGACAATACTATTACTATTGGAACACATAATGTTAGAGGCATTAATACTAGTCTTGAGCAGCAAAAACTATTTAGACTTATACAATATCTTTATATTGTCGAGGGCTAATCCAGCGAGTCTGTCGCTAAACCGTAGTGCCTCGCGTAACCCAGAAGTCTCACAAATACTCACAAAGAAGAGAACGCCTCCTATAAAGAATACTTAAGGAAGACAGAGGCGTGGTGATTGACTTGACCAAAGGTAATGTCTCTTTATTGCATTCTGTTTCTTTGGTATTTCACTAATTTTTATCTCTATTCTCAATGAGGGCTAACATATTCAGCTCTCTTCTCAAGGAGGGCTGTTTTTTTAACACAGTCAGCTCTGCCTTTTTGGTATACATTGGTAAGCTATTTATACTTTTTTAACTAACAATGGGCTATCTACTTTATAATCAGCTATACTAACCCTAAGCTTTGCTAAACTTTTCATACTTTTTCAGATACACATAGTTCCCTTATCAGTACCCGAGCCTTATCTATAGTTTCTTACCTTGCAACACTCAATCTTTCATGCCAGACTTTCGGGTTTTTGGATTCTAAACCGGTACACGTAAATCGCGTCACCCACGTGACCCATAACAATATAAATATCTTAGGGATCTGTAAAACTAAATTAACAAAAAAAACAGTGGACTTCACTTTTAACCTATAGCAAATATACAAATTCTTTTGCAACTGTAATTATAAAAAATCCAGAGGATCTGAAGTAGGGTTTCTCATTAGAAAAAAATATCAAGAAAAAGTTAGAATCAATTTAAAGAATAGAAGAACATATAATAGAAGCCAACTTCCTATCAACAAGAAGCAAACTCTATATCTATCAAGTATATTTGCCATCTAGGAAAGCTGAAAGTAGATGGGTACAACAGCTACTTCAAAACAAGGTTCTAGATAAGCAAAAAAACCACTTCAAAGTCATAATTATGGGTGACTTTAATGCAGTTGTCAATCCAATAGTAGATTAATTACCACCTATAGACAAAACAATCCTAAGATATAGAAAATCTGAAATAGGTCTTTTCAACTTCCTAGAAAATTGAAATTACATAGATATTCAAAACTCCTGGAAAGAAGAAGGGAATACCACCTTTACATAAGCAAATAACTCATTACACAATAGAATCGACTATATCTAGATACTACTAGAAATTAGCCTAAACAATATATACAAGTTCAAAAATATTTCAGTAGAGACACTACTGGATAGTGACTATATCCTATTATTAACAAGAATGACAACAAACAATTTGCTCAAAAATCAGGTACAAAAGCAAAATAAAACAAAAGGTAAAAAAATGCCAGATCTAGATAACTTCACTATGGAACAATGGAAGAAATTCAAATTCTGAATAGAACGCAAACTTCCAGAAATCGATGTACAAGCCTCTTGATATGAAACTGAGAACAGCCCTCAAGAACTTGAAAAGACCTGACAAAAACTTGAAACCATAATTATTAAGAGTGCATACAGGTGTCTCAAGAAGAAAAGAGTTTACTTCACTCCTAGCAAAAGAAAAGAAGTTAAGATGAAATCAATAATCCCAAGGAAGGATTTCGAAGTCTACAGAGAAATCAATAAGATCCATTTTCTTCTAAAGAAAATCCAAGTTAACTGGAATATAAAGACCATAAAAGACACAAAAAATATAGAGAAGGCCATTTAGAATCTACGAAACACTTATAAATCTTTTGATGGAGAACTAGCACCTCCCAGTTACAAAAAGAGATCCCAGAGCAATAGAGGAAAATCACTAAAATAAAACATATTCTCAGAATGATATACAAGAAGAAAGAAAGTCTACATATCAAAAACCAAATCAAGAAGGCTATGAATAACAGATGTGATGATCTTAGATCCAACCAGAAGCAGATACTGGGCTTAGTCTTAAACTATAAAAAACTAAGAATCACATTAGATTAGGTGCTAACCATAAAGAAGAAAGGAAAAGAATATATTGCTACTAATCCTAAACTATCAGAAGCAAGATTGAAGAATATTACAAAAGGGCTTTCAAAAAGAGAAATATCAACTTCAAGAATCTAGACCTCTCTTGAAAAAAAGAATATCAATCCAAAGAATGGATCAACCCAACATGGTATTCATCTTTAATAGAAGAAATCAAAGTAGAAGAGCTCAAAGCTACTTTGCAATCTCTCCTAAACAACAAGGCTGCTGGCCCCTCATACATTAGCTACAAAATGCTCAAACATTTAGGAATCAAAGAAAAAAAAACTTTATATCTTTCTTTTAATAAAGTTTTAAGTACAGGTCAAATACCTAAGAAATGGAAAAGCAGTAACATCTATTCCATTCCAAAACCCAAGCCTTGAAAATGCAATCTGAGCAATCCAAGACCTATCATCCTCTTAGAAACAGCTCAAAAATGTTTTATCAAGATTCTTACCAATTGACTATCAGTTATTTGCAAGCAATACAAAATCTTAAAAGAACCAAACTTTGCTGGACTATAAGGAGAGAGTATAGCAGAGCCTATCCATCTATTGAATAATATTTGTGAAGAGGCTAGAAAAAAAAAAAAAAACTATGGATCCTATTTCAAGATATTGCAAAGGCATATAACACAATATTCCTATATATGCTTGAAAAGACCATAGATTGGATTTGAATTCCTATAACCATTAAGAAGCTCATAATAAACCTTTTCAAAGACAGAAGCTATAGTATCATCCTTCTCAATGGACTATCTAATTCAATAGTAACAGGGGATGGAATAAATCAAGGAAAAATGATCTCTTCATTATTATGGAAAATCTTCTATGATCTACTTTTATGCAAGATCCAAAACAACAGCAACCTGAATTATTCCATGGAAGAAGAATGGTCTCCCAACTTTAGTAAACCTGAAGAGAAGATGAAGCTCTCCTTAAGGTAGGCAGTACTGTAATTGCCTACATGAATGACATGACCTGGATTGCCAAATCCAAGGAAGATCTGGAAAAGATTCTAGAAGAAATGAAAAAGTTCTATATAGCAAATGACTTTCAGATTAATACAGAGAAGTCAATCCTCCTTACTATTAACTGAAATCCACAAGTTTTCAGAACTGTTTAGACTGGAACAGAGAATACTATAGTCCATAAAATCAACAAAGAGGACCAGGCTAGATTTCTTGATATCTGATTAGGACCAAGTCAAAAAAACCAGGACACTATCAGTCTTATAAAATCAGAGATCAGGACAGTAGTTTAGGTAATAATCAAAAAAAAGTTGACAGAAAAACATATCTGATATATTATCAATAGGATCCTGATTTCAAGAATAAAATACAGAACACAATATACTGTATGTATCTGAATAAGAAAACATGTAATAATCTCATAGTTATTTTAGAAAAGTATTTAAGAACAAGGCACTAGTCTATAAAATGATTTCAAACAATTGTATTTATAATAAAGAAATATATGACCTCAAAAGTAGCTGAAAGATACAGCTAGAAAGTCATATACCTACACTTTTTTGTCAGCTCAACAACAACAATGTCTTTGGTATTGCTACTATAATCAGACTGAAACAAAATCAAATTAAATGTTGAAAGCCAGGTAATATCTTAAGCAATCCTATCAATTTTTACAAGCTGATGAAAGAAAACCTGGCAGCTACAACACTGGCTCTAGCAAAAAGCATATAAGTCACTTTTCAAAGTTAGAGATGAAAAAACATATTTGATTATCAGGAAGGTATCTTATCAATCAAATCTATATTGCAAGAGTATAGAGAACATGGAAAAGCCATCCAATCATTATGAAAATACAAGATCATGTTTCTAGATCAGCTCATTAATACTATCACAATAACACTTAAGGAATAGAGAGCAGTTCAAATTCTCTATAGCAGATGCAAGGAATTGATTCCCTCCTGGTACAAAAAAGTAAAGGAAAAAACAATAGTAAATCGAAATCTTCTATGAAACTCTTTATATGAACTTAAATAGATAGTTTACAATATGCAAACTGAGACATTCCCAACAAATCTAGATAGAAGGAAAATTTATTGAGCAATATAGACTAATACTTCAACAGATACATAAAAAAAGATATCATTCTTAAATAACAAAATCTATTTCATCCCATATCAACTAGTATATAACCCTACTAGTAATAATACTTATCTTCAATCAAATAGCACAGAGCAGTCATTAGAAGTAGTCCTGTCACAGATCCACCTTCTCTTATAGCTTAATCAACATAATAAGTTAAGAAAAAAGAAACAAATCCTTCTGTCAGGAAATCCTATAGACTGGCAGACAAATGTATCTCAGTAAACAATGGTTCTATCAACTGTCAGACCAGTTGAAGTAGAGATTTAAGTGGAAAACTGGAATATCACACTAATAGAAAGAACTATATAATCAGAAGAATACAGAAACAAACTTAAGAGCATCTTGAGATATAATAAAAGAAATATGGCTGATTAGCTCATGTTCTACATAGATGGCTCTTATAAAAAAGGGATGATATATTGTGAACTCGAAATGGATTTAGCTTGAATCATGATAAAAAAAGACAAAATAATTAAACAGTTCTTAGCAGAGGCTTTCATATAGCCATCAACAATCAGGGCTAAAATACTAGCTATTCTCACTGCACTGTATACAGTTTCCCAAAATACAATAGTTATAATTTACACTGACTGCAATACCATAGTCAAAGTATGGAAATCCATCTGCTTATAAATAGAGATATCTATAAGAAGATGAACAAAGATTACTAATTGACCACTTTGGAATAAGATCAAGGATCTAGTAAAGAAGAAAGACCCGAATCTAAAAATACTAAAGGTTAAAGCTTACAGAATCAACAGATTCAACAATCAAGTAGACATACTTGCCAAACAGGCCGGGTGGAAGAATCTAATAACTTGATATTAGCTACCAGAGCTAGGAAGAGTCCTCACAATAGCAGTATGGAGAGAATACACAATAGAAATTGGTATCAGAGATTTTGTTAAAATGTCAATAAGAAAAAGATTGAACTAGACTGAATAACACAAAGATGAATTCAGAATCTTTGAATCCAAAATAATAAAATTATAGACTGGCCAATCTTTTGGAACCAGTTCAATTTAACCAATACCTTTGATACCTCTTTCAAAATCAATAAAAACAAAAGCTTTCTAACTAACATAACTTACAATAAACTTCCAGTCTTACAAATACTTAAGAAGAGGAAAACAGATGTATATATTATGACCATTTGTCCAGTATGCAAACTTTAAGAAAAGACACTAGGATATCTTTTTGAATGTCCAGTCACTAGGAAAACTTGAAAGAACTTATGGCAGAAGGCAAATGAAAAGATCAAGAAACTCATCAGTAAAGAAATAAAAGATAAGAAAGAAGTTCAATCCAAAATAAGTGATTAGATAAACAAATGGTTAGAAGAGATCCAAAAATTTAACAGGGGCCTTTTTAATATCATCTGTAAATATATGGAAGAAAGCAAGACCACCTTCTTGAAAAAGTATTTCAAAGAGCAGCTCAAGATCCCACCAGCAAATACACAAGATATAATTGATAAACTCTGTCAAAAGATAAGAGCAAACTTTAAAAAAGGAGATCTGAAATACTTGTTGTGCCAAAGTTATAGAATGGAAAAAGAAGCAAAACATTATAGAAAAGGACAAAAGAAATAAGAGGCTTAAGCTTAGACCTGACGAACAGACTGAATAGAATCAAAAAGAATTGCCATTATCTTTAGAAAACTCAAATCTGGAGGACATCAAAGAAATAGAAGAAAAGAAGTATATGGCAATTATAAAGAATTGGGTTTGTCATGGAATTAAATAGTTTGGTTTTTAACTGTAGACAGAACTTAGAATAATCTACAATAATGATCTATAGGCAATAATTTTATTAATTAAAAAAATTATCCAAATTAGTAAAGGAGCAAAATATTATTCTCTAGGTTACATTTAAAGAAATACTTTTCAATAATAAGTGAGTCAGTATGTGAAAATCATAACAATTATAAATATCTAGTATATATATAATAAAGATATGCTATGCTGATCTGACTATAGGTTAAAAAAAAAAAAATAGTGGTATATCTCTGGTTAAAGTAAAAAGTATAATAAAATGGGAATTGGCTTTAGTATCCATCACTTCTCTTCAATCCATACAATTCACTTCACAAAAACAAGAACAATTATTATGGCCTAGCCAAATGAAATCAGGTAAAATATATATGGAACCTAATTTACACTTAAATAATGCAGAATATTTAAATATGTCTAATGCATTAAAATGTCTTAATACTATAGCAGGTCTATCTTATCTACAAACTTTCATGGATACTATTAGTAAAGAAGTAATCGATAAAATTACATATTTTTTACCGATGAAGAAAAAAGATACCTCACTTAATACTGATAATATAAATGAAATTACTAAAAATGTATCAAAATTATCATTAAATTTAGTAAAAATGACAAAAGAGATTAATACTATTAAGAGATTATCTCAACATTATTGTTCAAATTACAATAGAACCTGATGTAATTCTCACAAGTACTTTAAAAAAAAATCTAAGAATTTCAAGAGAGCTAGCAAGAATAAAAAGGTAAGGTTAATATGACTGTCAATAATTTTGATTCAGATATAAGCTCTTCAATAATTCTGATTCTAAATCAGAATCTGTAATATACTCAGGTTTTAAAAAATCTGATTAAAGTTATAATATACAGTATATATTTTTGATACAAAAAAAACCAAGTAAAGTGAAAAAATAATTTATCCTCTAAAAAGAAGTCTAGTCCAAAGAAAAGATAGAGTCTCAAATTGAAAATTTAACATATTTCACAAAAATTACAAATAAAATTAAATACAATTATGGACGCATAAATCCAAAAAATTATTCTAGCTATGTTTAATGATTCAGAGGTTATAGAAACAATTCAAAACAATATTAATACTACAAATTTATCTATGACTTGAAAAGTCACTCCTAAAGGGTCTATAAAATCTGACTTTGATATAAAGCAGGGCACTTTATACTTAAATTATCGAAAGCCAGCTCCAGAAATACCTAATTTGGATGGAAAGAATGAAACATTAGATAATCTTATGGAAATAGATTTTGTCTGCCAGAAAGAACCTGTCACAAGCCTTGCAACTATACCATATAAAATCAAATACTTGAAATTCTAGTATTGGTATTCGATAGTGAAACTAAATCTCTAATTACATCAGAAGATATTGTTAAACATATAAATTGATCAATTGATAAATCAGAAAAATATTACTTTAGTGATATTGCAATAGTTTCAATAGAATCTATTGACATTGCTCATAATTTTCCAATAATATTCTCTTCAGATTTTACTATACATAAATATTTTGTAGCTGTATATATTTCTAAACCAATATTGATATTCTCAAATCCACTTCTCAAGAAATATATTATAAATGCACTATAGATTGGGGTAAAGATAAGTTGAAAATTTATTTTAATGGAAAAAATTATATTATTCTGTTACTATGCACAAAGTCAAGAATAAGCTTGAAATAAATTGTACTATTGTATCTCAGGATAATAGGAATGGAGTCTTATTACTTTGCAATAAGCCTTTAATATCCAATCAAATTTCACAGAATATCAATAGTATTAGAGTAAGGATAATGAACCATTGGAGAAATGACATGCTCCATAGGGTTTAGCATAAATTCTGATAATTCAACTTTAAAAAAAAATGTGTAAATTGTGAGAGTGCTATCAAAATTATTACTGAGCTTAATATTCAAAATAGACTTTTACAATTAAAATAAGAAACTATAAATAAAGAGAAAACTGATTAAAAATTACTGAAAGAAGATATAGAATGATTATTTAATATATAATCTTAATCTTCTATTTGTTTTTCTCTCTCATTTAATACTTGTTCAAGCAGGATATTATTAATAGTGGATAAATTAGAAACTTGAATAGATTTGGATTTTGATCACGAATCTCTAATTCATTGTCTAATAATTTGTCCTATAATAAAAGTACATAGTTTTCTTCTAATTGATTATTTATTGCAAAACAATGATTCTTTGGCTCTAGAGATATAGATGTTTCTGAAGAAATTATACTTTGTATTTGAGATAGATAAGAAAAGGCAGAGCCTCAAATCTCTGATTCATTTATTATTTGCTATTTATATTTTTGATTTTTAATATATTCTTTTGCTTGAGAAGTAGATATGTAATATTTTTTTGCCATTGTATTTATAGTATCAGGTATTCTACCAAATAATGTTTTAATGTCTTTGATCACCTAATCTGATAAATATCTTACATTTGTACTATAATATGTTTTATAAATACGACCTGTGGGTCTATAGCATAGTGGTAGTGCTCCCAGGTTACAATCACAAGATCCAGAGTTCAATACTACACAAGGGCCAAAGTGAAATTTAGCCATCGGTGGCACAAAGATCTCATCTACCCCATAGTAATGATCCGGTACCCCAACATGCCATAACAAGGAATCGACCGCTTATCATGCCCATAACAAGACAGAAAATCAACCCAGTGTGCAAGCTGACTACCAAAAAAACAGATTCTAACAAGGCAAGACAAGTGGTATGACATCCTTAATCAAGACTGATCCCCCTATCTGAGTGGCAAAGTTAGGCAGCAAGGCGTTTCGGTATTTAAAAAAAATACAAGACAGGTTTCCCAAAAAAGAGGCAAAGATGGGTTGCTATAAGGATAGGTGATAACAAAACAAGACAGGTCCCACGAAAAATGTATGCGCTAACAGGAGTCATAAAAATTCTGTATAAGAGACCCCTGATACCGGTGGTGCTAGGCATCTTAGGCAAGTTCTTGACACATTAGCCTCCCTTTATAGGGATAGCAATAAGTCATCCGGTGGACTACGGTTCTAGGAAGTGTCACTTCAGTTGGATGAGATTATACAAACATAGTTTAAAACTGGTTGGTACCCCATTAAATTGGTAGGTTAAAACACCTCTCAGTACCTCTGACTTTGTTAAGAATTAAGAAAAATCCTATACTAGATGGTCACATAGTTCCCCTATTCTGGTTAGGTGAGATGTAAATAAATGCCCCTTGTACTATTCGTTGATCTGTAAATCCTTAGACAGTACGGGTAATTACTCATCCCGGTTGTTCCTAAAATCTATCTTAATAATTAATAAAGGTTCCGATGCTGGCACAAGAATGAGCTAGCATGTTTAAAAAATATATATATATATATATTTTATAAATACAATCCATGATGAAGTACATATAAATATGTGACTTGATTCTAGCTTTATATGAAAAATTTTAAAATTTTTGTTCATATTTATATAAATGTTTCAAATATTTCAGATTATTTTAAAATATATATAGTTATTTTTAAAGGTGACAAAAATATTATTTAAAAAATTTTTGGTAATCTTTTTTATTTAAAATAATTTAGGTTATTTTTTTTTATTCTGAATTTAAAATACTTATAACTCTATCAATATGTAATTAAATTTATTAAAAATATTTATTTTAAAGATTATATCATAAGTTATAATTTAAAAAAAAGATTGTTTAAATCTAATTACTGGATAATAAGAAAATAATATAAATAAATTAGACTCTATTTTTAGAATTTAACTATTTTTGTAAGTTTAATTTTTTTAAAAAAATTAAAACACTTATATTTCAGTCAATTTATAATTATATTTAATATAAAAGTATTTGTTTTAAAGCTTATGTCATAAGCTATCATTTAAAAACTAAAGTTTTTTCTGCTGATCCTCTGACTATACACAAAAAAGATGTTCACAAGAAATTTTATACTTCTTTGCTAATAAAGTCTTTATACTTTCATTAAAAC